>VOMN01019124.1:0-12690 GCA_014899125.1 Orchestia grillus
CCAAAGCCTTCCTCCATCCCAAAGCCTTCCTCCATCCCAAAGCCTTCAGTCGTCTCACAGCCGAGAACCGTCTGCAGTGCCATCGACTTACGTGGGTAATTTTATCACCTCTTCCCCATCGAGAGCTAGCCATAATGTCCAGACTTATTCTTCAGCTGTTGCACTTTCTGATGTGCATGTCGAGCCTGCAAGTGTGACTTCAGCTTCTTCACACTCAAGTCTGACAACAAAAACGTCCGGTACCACCGCGTATAAGGATGCACGAATCATGAGATCCTCTGATCCTCCAATCTTGAAGTCCAGATCTTTAAGTTCTCTTCACTCCCCCGTAACTGACATGCCCCCCACCTCGCGAGAGGGCCCATCGTCTGTGGCTACTGTGACCATTGACTCAATCATTCCATCATCCACTCTCCCGAGTTCGTCCAAACCGCTGTTGACGCCCACTCCTGGTGTTGAAAGTACGTCTAGGCAGTTATTGATATCTCATGATCTAGTGAATTCGTCTGAGCCATTATTGACGTTTACGCCTGGGTCTGCAAGCGCCTCTAGGCATCCATTGACACCTACTACACCTGATCTTGACAGTGCCTCTAGGCAGCTCTTCACGGCTACACCTGATCTTGACAGTGCCTCTAGGCAGCTCTTCACGGCTACACCTGATCTTGGCAGTGCCTCTAGGCAGCTCTTCACGGCTACACCTGCTCTTGACAGTGCCTCTAGGCAGACCCAATCTTCACAGCAGTCGTCGACGGCGGAATCAGTAATCTCGCAATCACCAACAAAGTTCACTAGTAAACTATTGCGTCAGGACGATGCTATTGCACCCTCTTCGCGTGCAGTTGGTCAGTTGTGGCAGCCATCAGAGATTCTAACGGCCGCAAATCTAATTTTCCGAGAAGAGTCTTCTAAAAAGTTCACCCCCGTAACTTATCCTTCCGTTGAAACCGTTTTCGATGTGCATTCCCGCAGGTACACTGTTACTGCAAAGCAGCAGGAGCTGTACTTCGTGTCTTCTAGCATTCCGTCTCTCACGACTGAGGTTCTACCTTCATTATTGTCCAGTCAGATGGACTCGTTTGAAAGGCTGTCCACATTGAACACCATTTCTTCTCGTACTCAATCAAATTATTTTTATTCGCCGTCGTCTCCCGCAGAGACGCCACCGTCTCGCACCGAGGCATCGCGGTCAATTTTTGTTGAGTAGAGAAATTATTTAGTGACAAGCGCCCTAAGGCCTTTTTCCAAGGGAGTTAAGTGGCTTTGACACGTTAACTACCACGGGTGAATGCTTCTAGTTAGGCTGTTCCATAAAGGGCCCCGAATTGGAATGCGGCGACGCTGTCGTGTTTTGAAGTTAGACAGGCTTTCATCATTTTTGCTCTCTCTCTTTACTCGGATTAATGGTCTCTAGGTATTTTAGTAATTCAAGTATTAGGGATTTCTGTAACCGGAAATGAAATGAATGTTAGCGCACAGGCAAACCATAGCACAACTATGGTGGGTTGGTACACCGGTGGCCCAATACGGAGGCAACGTGTTATGAGGTCTGGCTGGTCTCTCTTGGGCGTTGGGGCTTTCTCTTACCCTCCTGATGTGGTGGCTTTCATCACGATCGCATGTGTTTATGAACTATCGTTACAGCAAAATGCCCTAGCGAGTATACCAGGTTGCAAGATCTGGTGGAATTGTCTTTCCGTAGCGCTAGTCTGAGCTTCAGGTGTAAATTGTTTTTGTGCTGTAGAGATTCTTTCAAATTGGCGTGACCTGTGGAACAGGAAACATCTTCACGTGTAGATTCTCTTTAGGGAGTTCTCCCTCTTCGTTTTGTCTATCTTATATGTTAAAAAGTTTTCCATTTTTTAGCCCCAGCGTATGATCCTGGATTGAATGCATTCGCGTCTGCTGTTTTAAGAGCATCAGCTATTATTCATGCCGTTGTAATAATAAGTAATGGAAAACATCCAACTTGATTTGTTGTTTATAAAATGCCTGTCGGGTAGATAGAAATTTTCATATCAGCTTGACGAGATTTTCTCTAATGTGTGTGTGTGTGCGTGTGCGTGTGGTGTATGTGAAGGGAAGTACACACATATTCTGTGTGTGCATAAAGCTAGTTTTTTGAAAGTCTAAGTGCGTGGTGCTTATATTTTATACAGGGGCGTATAAAGAGTCTTAAAGGGTAGGAGTTGCTGCAAGCAAGTCTGTAACAAAGCTTACTGCGTCTATGCTTATCTCATTTTTGTTTGGCAAAGAGAGAATTAAAATTGATGAGAGTTTTGTTTACTTTTAAAATTTGACGTTTACTGTTGCTTTTGTACACCTTTTATTTGAAATTTGTTCGTGATTCTCCGTGAGAGTTGCAAACCTGCGTTGCCATTTTAGGCGAGTTCCTCGAGTTGAACTTGCTGTTCAATGAGAATTCGTAATTACCGGTGTTCGAACGCAGAAATTGGTCTTTTATGATATATGACTGTGAGTACAATTTGCGTGATTTTCTCTCGACTATGACGTCGATTAGCGCAAAAACTGTTGAGAAATATCAGAGCGATGAGGTCTCTTTCCATAATATCTAGTCTCTGATCCTCTGTAAGTAAACTAATTCAAAACAAAGTAACTAGCCTTTTGACCTTAGCGGAAAGCTCAGTTACACTCCGGAGTAACTCCATCTGAGCTGTCAGCATGCCTGGATGCTTCATTACCCTTCATTACCCATTAACGTCTGGCCTAGCGCTGAGGAAGGGAGTGAGGCCATTGGCCAAACGGGGCGGGTACCTATGACGTCATTATGACCATGCGCACAGCTGTTCCACATGTTGGATTCGGTGGCCCTGCTGTGCTCAATGGTATACATATTTTATGTACTTCTCACTGAAAGGTTCTCAGTGGTAATCACATTTTAGCACAAGTTGCGCTCGCACAACCGATCTCGTTTCGACAGACTTCGGGAAAATTAGGGTCTTTGAATGTGTCCAATTTTGTCGATCTCAGAGTGCGATTTTAAATCTTTAAGTACGATTTTAAGGCTTTCGAATTTTTTTAAACTGTGTGCGGTGTTGCTTTTATTACCGGGCCAATTCTCGCCCACTTTAGTCTGTTGAAGTGAGTGTCTACTCTGTTTTAGCTGACATGATCTGGGAGCGAACCGCGCTCGTGAGATTCAAACTCTCATTGGCCCCCACTGGAAGAGAAATTTATTTTGCATTGCGAAGGAGCTGACTCAATTTTCGGCATCAAAATATGTTGCCCCTGTAACACAGCTCTTTCTATGTGTGTTTTTCAGTGGTAAGCTCGACACTGTCTAGCAAATCTATGTGTGAGGAGGCCCAAACTCTCTGGTTTACCTTTGTTGTGTCACAGGGACATCTCTTCACCGTTTCATTCATTCCTTCAGAGCAAAAAAACAATGTGCGGGACCAGGAAGGACTTTAATTGGAACTGCGTTACTTTTTCGGGGACCCAGATGCATTCTTCATTCGTTTTGGTCTTACGTCTTCACTCGGGTATTTTCTGTAGAGTGCAAATAGTAAAAATAGAGGAAAATGCAATGGAACGTTTTGTTAGTATTTTCGACAAGAATTATTTTATTTTATGTAATTTTTCGACTAGTATTTCACTGGCATGATGTAGTTATTTATTGTAATCTTGCTAGGTTCCTGGTGACTGATGTTACTAACATATAACTATTAGTTTAGATGTTGCCATTGCGAAACATTAATTGGTAAGTAAGTGTATTGTAATATTCGATTTTTGATTGATATAATTATGTGTTTTGTGGTCGTCGAGACGTCCAGGAAGCCTTTCTACTGCCTGTACGGTTTTTTTTTTATGTCTATTAAAAACTAAGGAAAATTATGCCAGCCTTATTGACACTTTATTTATTGTCATTCCTGTAGATTATTTCTTATTCCGCTCCATGAGGCAGAATAAAATATTTTGAATATGTTTTTGAATTTCCTTAATGATTGTCCCCCTCACCGCTTATCTACCGGCATTAACCCGGGAACGGTAACCCTATATCTAAGGTTACTTGAACGAGCGGCTCGTAGCCCTCAACCCTTGGAAAAAAAATGTAAGGCGAACAACGCGATGTGAAAAACCCGAGGTTACCCTCCGGGACCTTTCAGGAGGCAGAGGATAAGCCATAGGCAATAGGGTTAGGTTAGGTTTGTCTATCTTATGATGGGGCACTAGCATACCCAGGGGGACATAGTTAGGTTACCTCTGCTTCAGCTAGGGCTTCGGGACTTCTGTCTTTTGTGCCCACTTAGCTTCTTTTCGTTTTCATTCCTTCTCCGCTTTTTGTTATTTGTCTTATCTTCCTCTTCCTCCTTAACTTGGTGTTTCTATGCGCAGGGGATCTTGTGTGGGAACATACCTTGTGCATAGATTCCCCGTTCTCCTAAGTCCATACTAAATGGTCCCTACTCATACGGTGCGAGATAGTCTTGAGTTACTGAAGCGCTTCTATCATCACCACCACTACTACCATTACTAATCTCAAACCCCAAGGGGTATAGGATAGTCAATAGGGGTAAATTAGATTTGTCTCTCCTACACTATGGCGTCCTTAAGAGGACACAGAACTGATCCTTTTTCCTCGCCTAGCTATGTAACGAAGCCTATCCACAGGTTAGAAGAACACCCCAAATGTTAACAACTGAAACATAGCAACGGTCTTCTTGCGCATGGATTCCCCGTTCTCTAGTAATACCAAATGATCTTTGCAAACTTTGGATCACATTTCGTGTGAATAGTGAGCTTTCAACTAATAAAGAATCTTATCCGTCAACGTAAAAGTTGCAGTGCATAAAACCCTTCCCGTCTATCACTTCTGACGTAGACAGAATGCACCCGAGCGCATCACGCTGTGGCCCGGTGGACGGGCGGCAGCTGAGAAAGCAAGGTTCGGTTGCCCTCTAATTCCCTGAAGCTCTTCTCCAAGTTGCAAAATTACGCGCTTGACCTTGTCCCTGTAGGTCGCCCGAGCTTATTTCAGGCCCAACGTTTCTAAGAGAATGCATAGAAAAGAAAAAAAACATGATTTTCTAAAACGTTCTTCCATTGGACTTCTTAAGAATTTTTGCAGCTCCTGAGCCATGTAGGGAAGTTTGTTTCTGTACAAGGCAGGAGATACTGAAGGGTCAGTTACTACTACTAAATGGTTTACTGCAAATTCTACTACCGCTACTACTGATCTGTCTAATGTAATTTATTACATGTTTATCTTTATTGAACCCTTGTGGTGATGTAAACGGTAAATCGACTTCTGTGAGACGTTTGGAGTGACAAAATCCAAGCCACTGAAGCGATGGAAAAATTTGTACTACCACTGCTACATTTGCAACTAAACGGCTTTTTGAATACTATTATCAAAATTAGATGAGATAAATAGCATACCAGTGATCTCAGAGCCAGTTAAGAAAGCCAACTCGGAAATGCAGATGATAAACCTTTACTTGAGACTGGAGAGATGAACGTGCTGTTGAACCTAAGGTGTTGGGGGGAATACTCGTGAACTTCACAAGGACTCGTACACTTGCGTACAGCGTTTGACGAACAGCCAAGAGCTTCTCGATCGTATAAATATGTTCATGCTGTGCTTCTGGATACTCCTGTGTACAATTTTGCAATCAATGTATAGAAGATGTGATACGTGACGTAGTGAATCACTTAGAAAGAAACAATTTTTCCACCTTTCTTTTATTTCTTTTTCAATTGTAAACAGTTTTAGTAAGAGAAAGCAGTCATGGAAATGAAGTTTTTGCAAATTGCGAGCAACATTTCGCTTGCGCCGCCAGAGGCGGTCTATAGAAAAAAGAACCTTTATTTATTCCAACACGCTTTACCGTTGGGTTTTAAATGCCTTACAACTACTGGTGTGGCGGGGGATGTGAGGAATGTGTGGTTTAAACTTCCTTTTCCGAGGGAAGTACTCCGCGGTCACGTGAAAAGCCCCACCTGAGCCGAGGCTCGAACCTTTGTCCTTCCGGCTGTGAGGCCGTCACGTTCACCACTGCACCATGGAGCCCATTGTAGAGGAGGTTATTAGAATGAATTCGACAGTAATTTGAAGTCTCTATGTTAATTAGGTCAGAAATAAGCGATTAGCCAAATTGGTGGGAACACATAAAATAGGGGAATCACGCCCCTATTGTATGTGTTGAAAAATAAGAAAGAAGTTCTTGAGATATAATATGCAGAGTGATGTCGGCTTTCATTCCAAAGTTATTTAAGCTATCTAGGTGTGATACGTAAGAAATGAAACCAGAATGAATAAGATACCCAGATCTTAAGTTTTCTGGGATTTTTCATAATCGCGCACGCTGAGGGCTCACTGCGGTATCCAAAATCCAAACTCCGCTAAATGCTTCGTGAGAACTGTTGGTCTCATAGCAATAATGGCAGGAAGCATTCAAATTATAGCCTTTTAGAGAGTTTTTATACCTGAAAAATGAGAAAAACTGATTTTGGAAGTCCCTTCAATCCGATAACATATTTTGGGAGGACTAAAACACGTTCAAAATCCTTTACAGGTCTTAAATCTGAAATGATAGGCGATTTCTGTAAAATAGTGATGGATTAATTTTATGAATATAAAAACCTACCTTTATTAATATCGTTTTACCGTTGGGTTTTCAATGCCTTACAACTACTGACGCGTGAGGGAGGTGGTGAATGTGTTGTTTAAGCTTCCTTTTCCAAGGGAAGCACTCCGTGGTTACGTGAAAATCAGTGCCTGAGCCGGGAGTCGAACCCTGACTTCCCAGCTGCGAGATCTCACGCTAACTAGTATGCCATGGAGCCCACACTATAACCAATTTTGAACAGTTTATTATTGCTCAAGTCTTCTATCACAGCACTGATTTATAAACATTCAGGAAAAATTCGGGAAGCTAAAGAAATGATGCATATGACTTTTCAAGATTCTTTCTGTGTTTTGTATACTATTGTACGTCTCGAAATAGAGCTGGCTTTTCCGTGAAAAAAAGTTTACGCCAGTATACCTGATAGACATGGAAGGTATGAAATTTTTATTCATTCTCCGGCTCTTTTTCGCACTCCTTTCACTCCCTCACATTTCCCTCCCTCTCGTTTATATCGCGCAAAGCTGCCACGCAACCAAAAAGAAGAACATTGCCGCACCAGCGATGTATTGCTCCGCTCTGAGCCGCCCACACTCTTGCTCTTATTCCGAGATTTCTGAAAATTGCGTTTCATGCTAAAGCTGTTGTTCTAGTGATTTCCTTTTGGGTCAGTTTTATGCCAATGCTAAGAAGAGATAGTAAATGTTCACAGTTTCTGTTCATTGTTCGGTAACCCTTAGAAATACCATATATTTTCTAGTTCGGATACCAGAAAGCTGACGTGAACGCGGAGTTCGATGTTGTCCGGATCCGTAAAAGTTACCGGGCGTCGAGAGAGAGCCTTCCGCAAAAAACTGTCAGTATTTTCGAATAAGAAATATAGATTTGATTTCGCCAACAGTGGGAGAGTGGAACCTTTGAAAAATTCGCTATGCTCCTAAACTTTTAGAACTTTTTCTTACAGAATAAATTATGAAACAAGTGTTTCACTTTATTCGTGTACATGCTGCATTAGTTGAATCTGAAGTTCTATATGTTTGTCTTCATTGAAACTTATTTATCATTTGAGTCATATTAGCCGACTAAATGTCGTACCTTTTGATTGGCGTTTGTCGTTTCTTACTTCTTGTTTTTTTCTCTAGTAAGGATTTTCGAATCGAATCCTGGCTTGAACTACATATGTCTGAACTATGTACTATGATACAATAAAACGACGGCATTTCGATTTGCATCGTAAATTCCCCCTTGTGTGAAGGAATTTCAGCATTAAATCCTGGGTTATTAAAAAATCCTTTTTCTGTGACAGGATAACTTATGGACGTGAATGACGCACATTTCGAGCACGAAACAATATTTACGGACAAATAACGCAATTTCTTCTTTAGTTTGCACCCGGCGAGATCAGCCCGGTGAACTTCACGGCTCTCTCCCTCAGTTCACTCCTCGTTCCCACCAGCTCTGATCTCTTTTTCCGAGTCGAGGATAGCGAGAGAGAAAAGTGACTCGCAATAGCGTACCGCAAGAAGAGGGAATAAAGTATTAAGCTGAGGAGGACAGGGAGAATTTTATGCTGCCTCTGAGGGACATTACACCCCACACAGGCCCCAGTCGGCGCCATTGCAACTGTTACTTTCATATTCACGCGCTGCATAACACACAGGTGACTTCGCAACTCGTAGCCAAGGCACGTTTGTAGAGCTAAGGTGAGTATTTGTGTGCACTTTTAGAGTGAAGGAGTGGACTGAATTTGTGTATATTTATAAGGTGAAAGAGTGTACTGTATTTGTGTACATTTACAGAGTGGAGAGTGCACCGATACAGAGCGTAATAGTAGCATAATTTTCTAATCATCGTCTGAAAGTTATAATTTGCAATCACGCATTGTTACACAGCAACCTAACAACTACAGGTTTTTGCTTACAGGTTTAAGAATAAATGTTCGTAGATTTAGTGAGTTGGAATTCAAAACCATTATTTTTCTTCTCTCAGCACACTGTCAGTCAGGGCACTTTTTGCGCGACTGCACCACCTGAAAGAGCGATTGATTCTCTCCAATGTTTTTTAGTTTCGAGGACGTTTCCAAATGATCGAAGCTGTGGAGGAAGATTGTAGCGTTCCAGGAATGATGCATCTTTTTTAGAGGAAAGGTAGCACTGGCATTCCATAAAGAAAGTAACGACAGTAATGCAATTTAAAGATACTTATGGATGAAGCATAAAGGTAGGCATAACGTCCCCTGGAAAGATACTAATAAAAACGATGAATCTTTTTTAAAAAGATAATAATAGATTAATTGAACTTAGAACAGAAGCTACCGTAGACTTTCTCACTAATTGGTTGAATCATTTATACTGCGATTGGTCTTTGTATGATAAATGAAAATTTGCTGATTCATGCGGCGCTAAGTAATGAGCAAGGAACCATTTCATTGAGTGTTAATCTCATTCACGTGAACGCACGTCCCGTTCGCATGCCTCAATTTTCGCTCACTTTGCTGCTGTGTGACGAATGCATCATAAATGCGTCACATTCTTTTGTGGTTTCTATGCATTATTAAATTTTGATCCTTGGAGCCGACTTTTGGAGAAAATACCTATGGTGTGCTATTCAGCGGCAAGGAAGCATACATTACTATTCTTAAAATAAGAGTACGGTAACATGGAGATTTTTTTTGAAGGAAGCGCGTTCCTTAAGTTTGATCTAACTTTTGTAGATGTTATCTATAATTCTACAATGCAGTTTGTGACAATAAAGAGGGAAATGCTAAACTTGGGATTATTATGTTTCGGGAAATGTGAATTTCGGATATATACTATAATTCGGAAATATATTATTGGGGAAAAGGTTTTCAGGAAGAAAATGCTAGAAATACATACTGATCCTATTTTCGCAAAACTATGTATTCAAAAGAGCTTAACAAAATGTTAGACAAAGTGTGTAGACGTGAGCACCAACGGTCTCAAATTCCAACGTCCTGTGGGATGCAAGGTGGCGGCTCTCGAGGGTCGGGTACCTGGAGGAAATTAATGGCCTTCGAGCTCGTGGAAACCCCAAGATCAGCAAGAAATGTGTGAGCGAAAATCGACCATCGCTTTGTTGAGCAAATCTGTAACGTCGTTGAAAGTACTGACGCCCTTAAATTGGGTGAACTCACTTCAGTACTTTCAACATCGTAGTTGTAATTCTGAAAGTGCTAAAATGAGCTTACCCATTGTAAAGGCGTCCAGAAAAGATTTGATGCGTCAGACGTCCCTCACGCAGTGATCGGTTCTTGATTGGTTCTTGAGGGCTTAAGGCAGTACTAAGTTTGGTGGGTCTGAACTTAGTCTGAGTTGAGCGAAGAGTTTGGGTGGATACTCACTCTTCCTGAAGGGGACGCCTTCTGAGGTCACAGGTCTCAGGAAAAAAAAGGAATTCGACTTTACCGACAAGGATGGCGAAATAAGGGATGGGAATGCCCCATTCATTAGATTGCTGTTGTCTTGCTTGACCTTTCTTCAGAATATCAGTGATGAAAAGTTTTTTTTTAATTTTCTCTTTGCACTTCATTCTGAGAAAGTGTAACTTCTTCTTATTTAATGGGTTGGAGTTCGAGTAGTTTCTGAATTATTATTTTGATTAAGGAAATACGAGTACATTCTGGAAATAGTGCAAAAAATTCATTAAGCACATTTGTATGGTAATATGGAGATTGTATACCTCACCCGATGGATGATATCCCATCTATCTAAATAAGCCAAAGGTATGTAGCTTTGAAACCTATCATGGTAGCATGTTTTTAGTGCCACTATGGTGATAAGCGTGTACACCAAACGTAGCCTTCAGACGAAACTAGAACTATGACGCGTAGATGCCTTTATTTGGTGGGAGATCATTTTCTGTGGAAATAAGAAGACGATGTTCTTTCTTGATGTTAGGAGATGTTCTCTTGGTGCTGGGGGATGTTCTCTTGGTGCTGGGAGATGTTCTCTCGTGGTGCTGGGAGATGTACTGTCGTGGCGCTTAGGGAGCTGGGGGATGTTCTCTCGTGGTGCTGGGAGATGTTCTCTCGTGGTGCTGGGGGATGTTCTCTCTTGGTACTGGAAGATGTTTTCTAGAAGATTCACATTTTCTTACCTACCTTTGTACTGACAATAAATCGATACCGAGACTAACTCCACACCCCCAGACTGGTCTCAGCTTGGGGTAATCTTGCCGAATTATTTCACATGTTGCTCGGTTTAGGAGCCGTGCCCCTGCGTTGAACGCCATGATCTCTGCACGTCAGATGGGGAAAATTCGTTAACTTATAGAGGCAGAGAAAAAAAATGTAAAGCAAGTATTTTGCTCAGAAAACATAAATAGAAGAAACGAATTTCTTTTTGGAAAGCGGGGAGACATGGGAGAAAAATCCTTTCGAGAAAAAATGAGGCAAAAGGAAGAAGAAAGCAAGAGAGACTGTCGAGACGGGGATGAGGGGAAGAGAACGAGAGAGGGAGAGGGGTCAGCCAGTCTGTAGTTTGGCAGCTGCGTTGACAAAAGAAAAATAAAACATCTGGTAAATTTCCCCTTGGGGTGAAAAAAGTGCCGTGCTGCCAGTGAGGTAATTAACGAATGGAAGAAAAACTCAACGCAGCGAGTGGGGCTTTGGGAATGTAAATAGAGCGCAAAATGGGGAGTTGTGCCATTTGAGAACGAGAAAAAGGCGTAACACTGTGAGTCATGTAATTTAGAAATGAAAATAGGGCATAACACGGTAAGTCATGTTATACAAGAATGAAAATAGGGCACAACACGGTGCGTCATATCGTATAAGAATGAAAATAAGGCCCAACGCGGTGTGTCATGTTACATAAGAATGAAAATAAAGACAGCATGGTGCGTCATGTTATATAAGAATGAAAATAGGGCACAACACGGTGAGTCATGTTATATAAGTATGAAAATAGGCGCAACACGGTGCGTCATGTTCTATAAGAATGAAAATAGGGCGCGACACGGTGCGTCATATCGTATAAGAATGAAAATAAGGCACATCGCGGTGTATCATGGTATATAAGAATGAAAATAGGGTACAACACGGTGCGTCATGTCATATAAGAATGAAAATAAGGCGCATCACACTCGGTTATGTAATTTAAGGGTAAGAAGGCATAACACGGTGAGTTCTGTGATTTATTAAAGAATGATAATAGGGTGCAACGCGGTGAGTTATTTAATTTAACAATAAAACAGTCGGTTACGTAATTAAAAAATGAGAATAGGGCGCAACATGGTGGGTCATGTCATACATGAATGAAAATAAAGCGCAACGCAGTGAGCTATTTCATTCAAATTTGAGAAGAACCTTTATTAATTCCAACACGTTTTACCGATGGGGTTTTGAATGCCTTACAACTACTGGCGTGGTGAGGGATGTGAGGAATGTGTGGTTTAAGCTTCCTTTTCCAAGGGAAGTACTTCCTGGTTACGTGAAAAGCCTCGCCTGAGCGCCGGGATTCGAACCCTAAACGTCCCGGCTGCGAGGTCATCACGCTAAGCAGTACGCCATGGAGAAGAAGGCGTAACTTGGTGGGTTAGGTGATCATAAAAAGAAAATGAAGCCCAACAGGGTGGGTTATGTAATTGCGTAGGAGACCATACCTGCCACATTTTCTGGACGGGATTTCTACATGCGTGACACATCGAACTGCTTACTAAACCGATAGGAAAGTCGTGATCGAGCGACCGGAGATCACGCTATCGGGATGTCGCTGACTTATTCATTTCGATGAGTTGGGGTCCATTCATTTCGATGAGTTGGGGTCCGTGGGAGCCGACACGGCAAATGAGGCTGAAGCAAATTCTAATTAGTCACCGGACAATTTCCCAGAGAACCTGGGTGACGTTCGTGAAGAGCACGGCGAACGCGTTCATCAAGACGTTGAAGTTGTAGAAGTGCGCTACCACGATGGCCGACTGCTGCTGGGGCTTGCGGAGGATGGTCCAGCCATTGTGCGTGACACAGCCTCGGAAAGAAGGAAGTTCATGTAACTCTATTTTGATCATTAACTATAAACGTTTTGCTCATCTCTGAGTGTATTTCTTTCACTATAAGCAAAGTATTGCTAAAGCTCATATATAT
>VOMN01019128.1:0-33587 GCA_014899125.1 Orchestia grillus
TTGTTAGTGCGTGTGCGTATGGAGAAAAGTTACACACTTTCATTTACAATTAGTTTGAGGTCTGTAGATGGAATGAGTGGGAAATGAGAGGAAAATGAACTCATTTACTTGATCTATGTATATCTTTGCATTTTAATTCCGGTGTCGGAATCAGCGTCGCGAAACAGCACTCCAGGTGCATTGTTTGCACACTGAATTATCATTTTTATCGTTTGTACGTTTTAAGGGTCATATTTTTCTGTAGACAATTATAATTCTTGAGCAGAACTAAAAAAATAGGATACAGGTAATGAATGAATAACTATGCAATAAACTACAGTCCTTAAAAATTTAACGTTCCTAGGAAATTTTGAGTCGTCTCAAACGAAATTTGATTTGTAATGCATGAATTTTACGTACACATGCTATGAAAAATAAATGAATAAAGCCGTATATCATTCTTCATCCGCAAGTTGGGAATTGCTGGCATTTTAAGACAATTTGTGAAGGCTCTCGGGTAGGGAAAAATAAGTTACCCTTAATTGGGGAATTTTCGGGAAAACTTTCTACACACCCACCGAGGAACACACGGTCACGTCAAAAATGCGTCACCGAAAAGTTTCTTCCACCAATTCTTCTAAGAAAAACTCTAACGTTTACATTTAGTTACGGTATGAAGTATATCTTTAAAATCACGATAAAATAACTATATGAAATATTAAATGAACAGTCAGTGATGTTATCCACCAATGATACATTCCATAATAAATTTTCTCTAGATTTTTCAAATACTGCGGCATTTTTTAGATGAAGAGGCTAGTCAAAGTTTGATGCAGTACACTACACTAAATTAATACTGGTTTAAAAATGATAAAGTATTATTATTTATTCCAATGTAAGAAATAACTTGGGACTAATGATCTGTTCTTTGAGGAAGCATCCTATCGTACGTCCTGTCGGCTCCATGGTGTAGTGATTAGCGTGATAGCCTCACAGCCAAAAGGACCAGGGTTCGAGCCTCGGCTCAGGTGAGGCTATTTACGTGACTGAGGAGTACTTCCCTTAGAAAAGTAAGTTTAAACCACACATTCCTCACATCCCCCACCGCATCAGCATTTGTGATGCATTTAAAACCCAACGGTTAAACGTGTTGGAATAAATGAATAAAGGGTCTGTCGGGCTTCATTCTGTATGAAGACATGCAGTAGAAAACTGATATAAAAACTTGCAATACGATTGGAAGCGGACAATTCAGCAGTGAAATAGAAAGTTGATAAAACTTTAAAAAGAACAAAATGTGAATGATCAGAAGTGAAAATCTATTTGAACAAATTCATTAGGCAATGGAGATGAAAATAGTTAATATATACAGGATGACACGATTTACGCGACGAAAATGATAGTTTCTATCTCTCCAGCACGTATATATTTATATATATATATATATATGTATATATATACGGTATAAATATATACATACGGTGTACGGTATATACATATATACGGTATATATACGGTATGAACATGCTTAGAATGCAAGCTTGACATTTGGAGATACATATGATTGGCCTCCTACAAAACATTGTTTCATTAAAAGTTAAAATATCCATAAAGCCATGCTTCAACAGCTATATAAAGTAGCAAGAATACATTAGTCTATTGAACGAGTAACGTACAGGAGATAAAGTCATGTGGGATATTCTTATCACTCGTTGAGCGTATCGGGCCTCTAGCTCGAATATCCAGGGTTTGAACCCACGAAGGATGACGTCAAGTTAGCAAATGAGTTCGTTCCCTTTACGTACTGCGACTGCTGTGGATAGCGCATTTTCTACAGCTAGCATTACTAGGCCGATTTTGACGCAATGTTTTAAATAAACCTTTTGAAAAAAACATGTTGGCTTTACTTTTTATAAAATATATATCAGAAACTGATCGCCCATTAACATCAGATGATCAACATTTTTTGCATTTCTTAGAGTTTCTTTGAGCATACATTTATTTCTAATCTCATTGACACGTCTCTTTCGTACTTTGCAGCGAAACTTTTACGTTGATCCCATAAAAAATCAAAAACAGTGGGAGAAATATTTTACAAACAAAGCGCTTCTAACTTTCATTCGGAGACAACAGGAGAAAGACGTGTTTCAGCACTAGGGGCACTCTGAAGCGTTTAGATTGACGGAGGTAAAAAACTCTTATTACAGTACTTGGCACGCGGCCAAACGAAAATATTATCAACTTTCAGTACAATAGGATGCTTCCTCAAAGGATGGGCTTTTAACAATGTCATTCTGGAGACTCAAGAGAACTCCTGGAGCTGAATCTCGTGTTCCTCCTTTTGTCTCTGAGTAAAAGCTATAGATGCACGCTTTTCCGCGAGATATTTTTTCATTTCGTCCATCTAAGGTGGATACTTGAATTGTAAAATTAATGCAAAATAAAGCATCGATTCTCAAGTACTTCTATAATGAATATTAAATTCAGGGTGAATATACTATAGGCATAGCGTGAACTCACATTTTCTCCAACTTTGCTTTATGGCAGTTTCCTAAACGCTGTGAAATGCATAGTGATTTACTCCGACACTCCGGAGCCTCGTAGTGATGACGGAATCAGTGCATATGCACATTGAAATTCCTGTTGACTTCTGACCTGGTTAACTTATGCAGACTCCGTTATACAAAAATTGCGGAAATTTATCGTCTGTTGCCTGTTTTGAATCTTTTCTATCCTTGCTGCTCTAAAATTGTAGCATAAAGTTATTTTATTTTAGATAAAAGTTTGTAGGGTTGACTTGAAACTCTTTTAAATTATATTTTATGTAGAACTAGAAACACAATGTATGTATATATATATATATATATTAAGAATAGAGTAAATATGTTAGAATTTTATGAAAAATTAGTCTTACGCAAAATAGAGAAAGGAATAAGCAAATTGCTGAGAGTACGGACTATGATACATTTCTCCTAATCCTTACAGAACCGAATCTAACTGAAGAAATATGTCATAACTTTATTATGCTAAAATTATTCGCTTCAGACTGAGAAGTTAATGAAATACTGAACAGTGGAGCAAGCTTTGATCGATCATTCCAGAGTTCAAGGTTTATCATCAGTAGTATGAATAACCCAACACGATGGTCGTCAGTGTATTGGCACTAGTGAACTATATGATAGTATGTAGTACATGATACTGCATAGTACATGATAGAGCGTAGTACATGATAGTGCGTAGTACATGATAGTGTGAAGTACATGGCTCTGTGAAGTACACGATAGGGCGATATACATACATGCTAGTGTGAAGTACATAGTAGAATGAGGTACATGGCAGTGTGGAGTATATGGCAGTGTGAAGTACACGATAGTCATTACAACATATGCTCACCTATGAGAAATCAGTTCACTTGAAGCTGAACTTCGTGCGCAACTTAATTCAAAATAAAAGATCTTTCCTTTTTTAATTTCTTTCATTCAAAGATTTATGATATCTTAAAGAATTTAACAGAGACGGCAAGCGTAGGTAATAGAAAATTATATTTGCCTCTTGTGAATATTAGTTTCATAGTTTCTTTTGCGCTTTGCAAAGTGAGTTTTTCATAGGAAATTTCGATCGCGCACTTTCCCCTATGTTATGTGAGTTTTAAGTGGTTGTGCTATTGCATAGGAGGTTAATTGCCTCGTGCATTTTAATTCATAAGTAAATTTTAGAACGATGGACGACATTGTTCTATCTTTTACTTAATTACATCGAAGAAATTTATAACTTTCCTTATGGACAACATTATTATTCAGTAGGAGCAGGCTTAACTTAAATACAATTAGGTGCAAGCCTCCAAACTGCGTTTCAAAATAGCTTAGCCTAATGAGGCCGGAGCAGCCGTTCCAGAATGATGATGAAGCGACGCATCCACAACACCGAATTTTCACCTTCCAAGTCAGATTCGTAGGTTTGAGGCGCTTATTGATATTTGACTCCCATATGTTTCATAAATTTAAGCTGACGTACGAGTAGTTAGAAATGCAACGATGTTACTATTATCACTGCAGTCGATACCAAGCGCTTCTTATTAGGAAATAATACTCGTATCATGGTAAAAATTTGCAGTAGTGGAATTTTTCATAACAACATGTTCTCTCAACCTTGTGAGGCACTTCAGCGTCTGGAATTGAGAGGGGGCATCACATCGTCCGGCCGGAGTATGCCCGCACTCATGCTCGTAGATCCAACAAATGGTTGCAAGAAAAGGCTCTACTGAACCCAATCACAAATGTTTCATGCTTCCGAAATTGGGAACTGGCTTTTGTTGAATTTTTCGAAGAGCAAAATAAGTTTGTTTATTGTCATAATATCTCAGATCTTCTCCAGGAATTAGGGGTTCCATTGCATAATCCGAATAATTGGAGATTATTTTTAGATCGCTCTACGTGCATCTTGAAGTGTGTTCTACTAAATAATGGGAATACTTAAGCAGCTGTCCCAGTAGGTCATTCTGTGCATTTAAACTGTGATGTTAAAATTGTAATAGACCTATTAAAACATCAAGAGCATGACTGGATAATTTGCGTGGACCTCAAAATGGTGAACTTTCTCCTTGGTCAACAAAGAGGATTTGCAAAGTATCGCTGCTTCCTTTGCAAGTGGGACAGCCGAGCCACAGTCAAGAATTGGAACCAAAGAGAATGGCCCTTACGTGAGACTTTGAAAGTTCGTATGCCAAATCTTATCAATGGTCCAATCGTCAGTCTAGTAAAGATCATACATATTTCCCCCTCTCTACATCAAGCTTGGACCGAGGAAACAGTTCGTCAGAGCAGAAATACTGACGGTGAAGGCTTCCAACACACAACTCGGTTCTTCATGCTCTGTCATTCAAGAAGATCAAGACAGGTGTGATTGATGGACTACAGATTCGCGCACTCGTATGTGATCAAGATTTTACTCGAAAGATGAATGAATGGTAAGGAAAGGGCAGCATTTGTGGCGGTAATGGAAAACTTTCTCGGTAGCCACAAGGCTGACCAATGTAAAACTCTTGTAACAACCTTGATGTCAGCTTTCCATGACTTAGGATGCAACATGAGTGTCAAACTACATTTTTTATACAGTCATCTTGATAGATTTACTGAGAACAGAGGGGCAGTAAGGGACGGGCAAGGCGAGCGGCTCTATCAGAATCTCACGACCGCAGAGGAGCGCTACCGAGGGAGATGGGACAAGTGTAGGAAGACAGACAACTGCTGAAACATTAAACGAGATTGTCCGGAGATAATCTACAAACGAGATGGTCCGGAGATAATCTGCCAACGAGATGGTCCGGAGATAATCTACAAACGAGATGGTCCGGAGATAATCTGCAAACGAGATGGTCCGGAGATAATCCACATACGAAAGAGCTTCGATCGCAAATTCCTGCCTGACTTAAATGTCACTTAGCTGTGTATTTTCATAGCAGTCAATTTTTTAAACATAAAATGCGTTTCAAATAAATTTTAACTTTTTCATTGATGGAACATGTTTCAAGTCATATTGTGAATAAAGTTAGACTGTGTAAATCTTTTTTTCATGAGTTAATTTAATGAGACTTGAGTCACGTGTTTCTTCTGAAAGACGTCGATGCCAGTGACACGAAGACAAAATTTTTATATTTTGTAGCACCTCGATTACATTAAACAAGAGCGTTCAGGTAAAAAACTTCGTTTTTGAAATCATTACAATTAAAATTGATTATGCCAATGGTGGGTATTTCTGTAACAAAATATTTTTTTAGCTTTGTTATATCGCAGATGGTGTTACCTAAATTATCCAGCAAATGGCAATACCTAAATTGTTCAGCAGATGTTAATACCCAAGTTTCCCAACCAACAGATGGTACTACCTTAACCGTCCAGTAGATGGTGTTACCCAAGTTTTCCAGCAGGGGTTATGACCTAAATTGTGCAGTAAATGGTATCACCTAAATTGCCTAGCAGATGGTTCTACTTCAAGCTGTCCAGCAGATGGTACTACCTCAAGCTGTCCAGCAGATGGTACTACCTCAAGCTGTCCAGCAGATGGTGCTACACTGCCTGGTCAGAAAAGTGGCATGATTGGAATTTTTATGAATAATTAATTTGTCCACAATTAGTGCGAATTACAGTTTGCATTCTACTTGACGTTGATTCTATAAGTTTGTTGATCTATTGTAGCTCTATTTTTGGCCACAGTTGAAGTATCTTTTTTTCTAAAGAGTTTAGTGATGAAGGAACTGACAGCGAGGCACGTAGGAGCCTCTAAGTTCATTCCAAAAATTCTCAATAGAGTTCAGATCTGGAGATTGTCGGAACCAGTCTATGTGCACGAATGATCCTTCATGCTCAGAAAACTAATTTCAAAATACTTTGGGCCAGTGAATGCGTGCATGATGGGCTTGAAATACTTCGTTATCAACAGAAAAGTGTTATTTAAACCTAATATGTGCTTCGTTCATTGTAAGATTTTCAAGAAATAAGCTCATAAATCTCTAGAAATTACTATCAACACTTAATTTTAAGCTTCATGGTCTCCAATGAGCCAACAACCTCCCTTCTTTTTATTCATTACTCACGAAAATATGCGCCCTTTTGGCTTGGACTCATCTGCTAAAATTACGCCGTGCTGCAATGAGTCGCAGACCCTAGTTCACCCAGTAAATTACGACCTCAGTGCGCTACCTACTTCCAGAGGCGAGAGGAGGAGCAGGCAAGATGGCTTTGTAGCTTCGTGGGACCTCGCCGTAGCCTAATTCTTCCACCGCTGTGAACGAGGGCGACCCTTGACTCGTCGGACCCCCTGACACGCTTTCAATCATCGGCAGTCCAATTTCGATGTTCTCTCGAAAACATCAAATTTTTTCAATTTTGTGCCGACTTTACTAATGATTCCCTCGTAGATCAACGGGGTATTATTTTTTAGGCCTCAAACAAAATTTAGTATAGCTGATTAGAAGCTGTTCACATTTTATGATTAACTTATCATTGCCGTTCAGTTTTCTATTAAAAAAATTATTTTGAAATAATGTAAAGGAAAACAATTAGACTATTAAAATACAGGTGCACGATTTTTTTACTACTCAGGGTACTTGAGATTATCCATCAGGTGGAAATAACCTCAGGACAGAGGTGCTCAGGAAAAGGTACTCGTCGAAAACCCTAGCAGTCCAGCTTGCAATAATTTAGGGCTGGGCTCCCGCGTCGCTTCCACAGACGAAGTCGAAGTGTCATACTTGCGCTCCCTCTGAACTTCCGCCCGTCCATCGCCGCTCCGTCCATCGCCGCCCCGTCCATCGNCGCCGCCCCATTCATCGCCGCCCCGTCCATCGCCTCTCAGGCGGAAGTCGTAGCTCTACCTGGCATGCCACGGTCGCAGCTTTGCTGTATTCCAGCCTCGTCTGCCCTCCTCCGTCCCGGAGGTCGGACTCAGAGCAGAGCTTGGCAGATTAATGTGCGCCAGTTCTTCTCGCAAATGAAATTTTACGGACTTCTAAGCAGGGCAAGTTAATGGTGCAGGACCAAAATGAATGAGGAATATGGGCAGTTTACAACCTCGGTGTTGTTAGTGATGAAGCTTTTTTATCTATGTTTAGCGTACAATGGAAGTTTTTTCAAAAAATTAAATGAATTTTTCTTACTTACTTCTGAATTTGTTGGGCTCTGCGGCTTTGTACAGCTGCGCGAATGCAGGCCCTGTAATTTCAGATGCTGCAAGCGTCGTAACCGTCTAATTGCTTGAAATTTGCCCGTGTGATTCTTTGCGAAGACACTCTCAGGAGCTTAAATAAAATACTGAGCTGCTGAATGTGACATTACGGGTTTTCTTTGAGAAACGTACTCGGTAAGATCAGCACCGATGCATCCCTTGCACCCCACGCCGTGACGCGTGCCCACTGAGCGACGAGGCGGCATGAATCAACGAGACTCAATAGGGTAAAGTTTTATTTTGAATTCATGAATACTATCCTAATCAGTAGTATCACCACAGAATTTCAAAACTGTTACTGTACGTACTGTACATAAGGCAAATTGCATTCGGGAAAACTTAAGCACTTCAAAATTTCCAGTTCAATGGGTACCTCACTGTGAAGTAAATGGGTGTAATAACTGCGACTACCTTGATCACAACTAGTGTGAGAAGTGGAGTGCTCGGAGCACCCTGCGACGTCCTGATCTTCACAAAGCTGCTTAGTGATGATATTTTCAGACAGTGGTGCAGTCGTGTCGGGCTAAATGTTGCTGTCATGTGGTACTAAATATTACTGTTATGTGGTACTAAATGTTGCTGTTATTTGTCACTAAATATTGCTGTTATATCGTGCTAAATATTTTTGCTATGTGGTACTGAATGTTGCTATTATTTGCCACTAAATGTTACTGTTATGTGGTGCTAAATATTGCTGTTACGTGGTGCTACATGATGTCTCTATAAGACGTAAACTAAGACTTTACAAAATACTAGAATATTATGGTGTAAAATGCTGAATAATGTTGCTCTGAGTCATTAAGTTAATTAGCTGTGAGGAAATACTATTTTGAAAGGTGTAAAGAAATTTATAATTAAGATGTAATTAGTGATCGTGTGAAACTATTAGCAATACTGTAGTGAGGAACTAATTCGTGGCCATATGAAGCAAAAAATGATGTTGTTAAGACCAGCTAAATAATTATAATTGAAGCGATAAATGAAGATATCAAAATGTACTAAATAACATCCGTGACCAGACGCTAGGTGATGTTGTCACAAGGCGTTAAACAATAAATTTTATAAATATTAATTAGGCGATAAATGATGGCGTAATTGGGTTATACTCACTTTACCGGTCAGACTCAGGAACGCTTTGTTCAGCTTATATTAATGGATGCAGAGAACGCACAGTTGTCTACCGTGTACCGTGTTTACATGATCAACGCGTATTACATTGTCTACCGTGTACCTTGTCTGTATGATCAACGCGTATAACATTGTCTACCGTGTACCGTGTTTATATGATCGACGCATATAACATTGTCTACCGTGTACCTCGTCTGTGTGATCAACGCGTATAACATTGTGTACCGTGTACCGTGTTTATACGACCAACGCATATAACAACTATAACTGATTTCATGAGTTTTGAGTTCTTCGAAATATTTACACATGAACATTCGTCAAAGGGTACTGAGAATTGAAAAAGATCCATTTATATTAACCCAACGTCCTCATGGTATTTCACCCTAGTTTACCATTTTAAAATCCTCAGTTTTCACCTTTAAAATAACATTCTTTGATCAAACTGATATTTTTTTAACGAAAAAGATACATCTATTCTTAAAATCATTGTTAGCGAGCGTCGAATTTGAACGAAACAGAACGCTTCTCTCCGCTGGCTGTGGGCCCGTGGGAGATTAATACGAGAATAATCGAATCTCTATCTGATGAAATTTGTTACAGAAAATGCTCATAGATGAGAGGGCATAATAAAGCTGGAAGAAGGAAGGAGAGGACAAAAAAGGAGCACAAACTGGAGCCCAATAAAAGTAGAGGTGGGAAACGCTGGGTCTTGACACACTGGCTCAAAGCGAAAGAAAAACTAGCTAAGATACATAAAATAAACAAATATAAGACTTCCGCTCCTTAGCTCCAAAATAACACAATGAAGAACAAAATAACTAGTAAGCAAAAATAAACACTCAACTGAATAAATAAGAAAACTAGCAGAAGTAAAATTAAATGATATAGAATAAAAGAACTGATATGTAGAACATAGTTTTTAGTCCGACTCTATGAGCTACAGGCTCACTTTTACCGACAAACAGAAATTAAAGTATTTAATGCTTACCTTTTGTTTCCCTAGTTAAATTCCAAATCAAAGAAAATGTACAATTAAATAAAGCAAATAAATGAGAAAAAATAAGTTAGTCAACCAGACATGACTCGGAACGAAACAAAGTAAATAAAATCCTAATAATTGATAATGGAAACGGCACAGAACATGGCTGAGCACACCTGCATTATTTGCTCAACTCAGCCACAGCTCCCTTGCGCAACACCTTCGTTCTGGACAACAATGAATAAAATATTTTGCTGAAATACCGGAAAAATTAAAAATCTGAACAAGGTTAAGAGGTCACGTTCTACAATGGGTATTTGTGTTTAATAGTGACTTGCACAAATTTGAACTTAAGCGCTGTTATAAGAATAAAAATACGTATACACTCTGTGCTAGTTTGAAGCTGCAGCTAAGTTACGGTGCTCACGGCAACGTCGTCGCGCACCCTTTCTTCATTCACTGCACCAACGTCGTCGCGCACCCTTTCTTCATTCACTGCACTAACGTCGTCGCGCACTCTTTCTTCATTCACTGCACTAACGTCTAAACTCATTCCCTTGAGCCCGTGCGCTGGTGAGGACGTCAAGTGGGTCAGAAATGTGCTCGTGGAGCTCAACACAGGCGCTGCTGTGGGGGTTGTCTGCATGACTTTAACGTCCGCACTCGAGTCCATGCTCTGACCTTTCTTTTCTTCTCTCTCTTAACTCTTTAGAAGACTTATTGGACAAATTCATTGTCATCTTTGGTACAAGTTGAATGCTACTTGTAGTCCAGCAGCACCTGTAATATATTTCGAATACTCACTTCATTTTTCGGACTCCATAACAACTTTAAGATTCTGCAGCTTAAGTCGAGCCGAAATTGAAGCTAGTTAGAATGCTTGGTAACCCACTTCGTGAGGAGGGGAGAGAGAGCGGCACGGTGAGCAGTAGTGCTCTGATCACTTACTTTTGTCATGCTTAAAATTGAGGAATTTTAGTTTTGTTTTAAAGAGAAGTAGCTCTCCAAATTAATGAAAAATTACTAATGTACATGTTGCATTGGTGGGCCACAACTGTACAAGAAACATGTCCGCAGCATTGACAGTATTTAGTCCCGGACAAACAACCCCTAATATACGTAACACAATAATGTCGTGTCCGAGGCCAACGGCTTACGGCGATTTGTGGTTACTGTTTCTGTACTGAAGTCACATCTTCTCACACATTCAACATTAAAAAGTATGAATATTCTATTATAGACAAAGCCGTTTCTTCTTTCTTTCAGCGTGAAATAGGGAGAGTATTTCAACAGTGAAGATATCTCGCACAAAATTATCACCTCCCAGACAGATCTTAGTTGAGCGAGAGACAGAAGCGCGCCACAACGACGGACGCGTTGGAGTCTACATATTTACCTGAAGTGCAGGGGATAATGTTAGACCGAGCATAAAATAGTGGGAGTCGCTGCGTGATGACGGGAAGCGCCTGTTTAGGTAAGTCGTGGATCCCCTTCACCTGGTACTGCTACGGTAGGGAAGCTCGGGTCCATCTCCGGTCATGAGGTGGCCCAGATGGAACGGATGCTGGGTCTGGGCTGGGACCGCCAGTGTGTGCGCTGGTGTTGTGAGGTGAGCTCATGCTCCACTGTGCTCCTGTAATGGTAGCTTCTTCCCTTGTTCTTGTGCCCTTGCCTTCTGTCAGCCATTGATGTGAGGTCAGCTCGCTTGCATGTGAACCCTGTGCCCCAGGACTCTCTGTGTACAACATACATAGCCAGGACCGGCGCAGCTGCACACCACACTCGCCGTTGTAGCTGCTCGACACTTCTGCGTCCTGCACAGTTTCAGGTGAGGACCTCCCTCGTCTCACACTTGATCATCAAAAACTTATTTTTTGCTCGCATTCGTCCCTTATTCGTCACCCGCAGAGGTTCGAAATGAATCCGCATCAAGTGAGGACTCCCCTCGCCTCACAATCAGTCATCGAAATATGACTTCCAACTCCCAACCATGAAACATTCGTCACCTTCATTTCTTTAAGGTAAAGTTTTATATTTATTTAAACATTGTGCCGAGTGACACACATATTAAGGCAAAAAGAAAAGTAGTGTGCAGTCCATTGATGCAGTTCACGTATGCGTGCTGTCGCACAGTACGCCCTCATAAGCAGTGGACAACTTCACTGGCTTTGTGACTTTGCTGTTCACTCATAAGTTCGTGGTTATCGTCCTCAGACATGACACAATTCAACAATCTGTTGTCGGTTAAATGAATAAGGGTTGGATTTGTGATTTTTCGTTCATATGAAGTTGTTGAAAAAAGATATTCAACTTTATAACACCTTGTTTTAAATTAAATATTATGTATTTTTATTTTCAAAGACCTAAAGCGCGTGAATGAGGTTTGTGTGTCCAAGATAAAGATGGGAAAAACAGTTAGATTTGAGACGATTTCGTACGCGGAGCCTCAGATGTGAAAAGCGCGGTCTCTAGACATTATCTAATACTTCATGTTAAAAAACAAGCTGAAAATGCGGCTTGAAGTTTTTCTGAAACAAGGGACAAGAGTTAATTTATCAATTGTACAAAAACCTAATTTCGCTCAGAATCCAACAGCCCAGCGGCCTTTGAACGCTGTCGGAATGAGGGCTTATTCTCTGGTAATAACACAAGTTACAAAATAATCTAATAATGCCAACTGAATACTTTCTGGTGAGTCAGCGTCCAGAAAAACATCAGTATGAGCTGTAGGTCTTTTAGTAATGAAATTTCACCTCATTTGAGGAATTAATTTTTCTGAACCCCCTTTGGCGCTCGCCTTTGTACGAAGGATATGTCAAGGGGAAATACAAACGGTATTTAAGATATCATACAAGGTTAGTTATGTAAATTTGAGCATCCTATAAATGGGAAGTGTTTCGATGAATCGACATCTGTTGAACTCTAACTGGAAAATTAATTCTAAATTTGGCGTACAATATTAAGTGCCTCAGCGAAATTTGGAGCCATTCGTACGACAGCAGCTTTTTGGAAGGACCTAATAGATTTTGTCAAGTTTTCTAAATTTAATATTTTTTTTTGTCATGTGGAGGTCACTATCCCCTCAGATATGTACAAAACATTTGAAAAATGATGTATTATGTTCAATAGGTTACGTCGCCTTCTGAACTAAGTTCTAATTCTTATGCGTCTGGTTTTTCCCTGAAATATGTAATAAGAGCCCTTCATTCAATTCAGTTAGTTGAAAAAAGTATCAGATAATCATTTCATCAGTGGTAGATAAAATGAGTAATTTGTGTGAGCAGCTCAGCGAAATCAATTCATAATCAACAGAAAATCAGTTTAAGTTTAACTTACTCTTGATTTGATTATGTCCATTGTAGAGAGTATAGGTCGCGACGCGTACGGAGGATCGCCCATAGAAAAAGCCTGACAAACAAAAGATGAGGTGACGTTTGCATGAAATCTACGGAATTTGATCCGTAGATTTCAGTTACTCAACACACATATTTTATGTTTTGATAAAATGTTCAGTTAGAATGATCAAAATTGACTGAATGATCCCTTTGCCTCTAAAATATACGCTGTGCAAAATATGGCACTACATATATCATAAAATGTTCTTTGAATTTCTTGCAGCTTGGGTTGATCTCGTTTATTATGAAATATCGCTGCCTGACACCCAATGTGATTTGTGTGCGGCCCCATGTCGGGGGCTCTAGTACACTTCCTCATGCTTTATGAGTATTCTATGGAACTCGGAAACTTTCCCTCGAAAATGAAAGGCACCCAAAGCGAAAAAGCTGGCGACAGGACACGGGATGCTCGCACAACATAGCCGTTGTGAGCAGCTGTAGCCCCTCGTGGCTGCATGAAGTCTGCCTGGAGAAACTGATGGCCCTGATCAAGCTGAACAATGCTAGAAGACTCTCCTGTGTAGCCTAAAGTCAGGCACATGCGTGCACCTATTCCACTCATAACCGTAACTTTTCAATCAGATTTATTTTATTTTTAGGAAGATGAAAATAGAGGATGCACTAGTTCTCGAACACGTTTGTGTAGGTGTACACAACATCAGGCGCTAAACCCCAGTTTGGTGACCCAAGTTGCTGTTTAGCGCCCTAACTGCTTCACCTGCGGTTTTGTACATGTACTAGAGCAAGCGGTTTAGAGAGTGTAGTCGAACATCTAGCATCATTAAGAAGTTGTGGAGTACACGGCAATGAAAGACAATCTAGTCATACGACTACACGAGATGGTGGTGCAATTTCAGTAAAATTTATTTCCATTCGCGTTAGAGCGATTATTTCTCTTATATTTTCCCATTGATTCTCAGATATAGAGTCGTATTAGCTTAGGTAAGTATGTTAATGTTGGGGCAAAATTTACTATTAAATTTTTACGTAGCTTACACGACATGTATTCAAAACCAAGCACGAACCAAGTGCTCAACGTGATACTCCACTTCGGCTCAGCTATTGCGTTCATCATTGGTTCCTTTACAAATAATTTTCAATTCTTGATAGAACAATATAATATTGCTTAACAAGCAGATGCTGCAGGGACGAAGAAAAATGCGCACAGAAAAGTTAGAGTTTTCTCTTAGCATCACAGATTTTGATTGGTAATCAACTGTGAGACGGTTGTAAAGCTGTGAACATTGTATAAACTCACTGACACCAAGTCCGGTGCAGTCAAAAGCCCTTTTGATGTGTCATAAACTTTATACACTTTGGGGCCCACGTCAGCCATCTTATTCTACTGTGACGATGGATGAGGTGATCGGGAGTAAAAAAGATTCGTAAGACACTTCGAAAAGTTCAGTAAGTAAAACATTCTCGTCCTGAGCGTGCCTTGGTGCTCGCCGAATGCAGGAATTTCCATTATGCAAGCGAGGTTTGCTATTGAAAGCCGACACACGATAAATGATCCCCCATGAGATGATGTACGTATTTTCAACGACTGCACCAATGAGGAAGCGACTTTGCGGTATCTCGCTTATTCCCTCCAACAGTTTTGTGCTCAGCTGCCTCATAGAGGCTTCCCAACACACAGAGATGGTGGCCTTAAGAAGTAATGTAAATGCTGGTGAAAATTTTAACGTAAAATTATATATCAGCGTGCAAGCCATCAATACTTTTTAAAGACACGAATAAAAAGTCATTCAACGATATTTTGAACTAGTTCATATGAAAATAAGGGTAAAAAATAAAATCTAACGAATCCGCTAGGAGGTTAACAATTTATTGGAAAAAGACTCATCTGTATGTATTTACTTACTAACACGTACCTGCGTTAGGCTGCTCCATTGTTATATTCTTGTATATAGAGCTCATAATTGGAATTTGGCGGTCCTTTCGCGCTCTGAAGTTAGACGCGCTACTTTTGTGTTTGCTCCCACTCTCTCTTCTTGGATTGACTGTTTTCGTTAGTTCGATAATTTAAAAATGAGGATTTTTGTTAAATAGAATTAAGATATGAGTGTTGATGTGCAAATAAACCTTTACACAACAAATGAATGAACTGTTTACAGGGACACCCGCTGCCCGGCACGCTGCGAAAGTGCTCAGTTGTGAACTTTTTCTTGCCCTTTCAGGTGAGAAAAAGAGCCAATATAAGCTACAGTTAATGCTTATTTGCAAATCCCTTCAGGCAGAGCTCCTTCATGTTTTGAAAGTTGGTGTATTTATGTCTTTTATACAAGTTGGGGAAAATTATTCTGGCTCAGTATACGTATATGAGAATTCTACGATGGGAAAATAATGGTAGTAAAATTTCCCGAATATAAAAACTGCAGTTCAACATGCAACAAATTGTTGGATTTCCAGGGTGCTGCTCAGTTGAAAAGATAACATCCCGAAGGATCGCTCGGCTGGAGAGCACGGGAACCATACTACGCTGTCGTGGTCCATGCGAGAGCAGTCCTTGCATCACAAAACAATTGCGGAGTTGGATGCCCTAGGAAGTCCCGTACGAAGGCTTTTCCAAGGCGAGGGTTCTCTTTCATCTGCATCGCCCGTGCTCACTCAGACGGGAACATATTCTCATTTATGTTTTGAATATCGAAAACCATACGTTCATGCCGAAAGTTTTGGGAGCTAACATTCATATGGTTGCATATTTATGGAAGCAGACTAAGATGCTGTTCCTATTCATTGAAAGAACATAGGACTTCTTGCATACAGAATCGCATGAAAGTTTTACTTATGCTCAAAATGGAAAATTAAATGAGTCCGTCTATAAAAAATGATTCACAAATGTGAAAAAACTTTTCCCATCGCTCAACTTGAACTTCTTTTAAATTATTAACCCACACAGCATCATGCTACAGGTTTTTATAGTTTAATCTAGAGTTCAGTCTCTCATTCGATGTTTCAAGCTAGGTTTGCCTGTGAAATTTCTCAGGATTACAAATCACTGAAACATCCTTAGAATTTATAGTAAATAACCTTAGAATTTATAGTAATTATAATGTGAGTTCTTTCACATTATGACTCATGCTTCTCAGATGAGTCTCACTCGCAATCATTCTCGAAGCCCTGCTTCATTTCGTAATCCCAGCCACTCACCTAAGGACGGTCACCCATCAAACCTCTATCTTACTGCTTCATATCTTTCCAATGACACTCTTCACCATGCTTCTATCATATAGTCAGTCGTACACTTCACTCTGTACGGACTACGGAGAATAGTGTAGCCATAGTCATCCTTCCAACCCTATTCTTTCAATAGGGTTGATATAGTAACGCTTCAATTTCCTACTTATGCATTTTTCGATCACAAATGTTAGGTAAGAATGATTCTAACAACCAGCTGAGCACTTTCATGCTTGTTGTTCACGTCTTTGGTGGAATGCAAAGCAGGAAAGTTGCAGCTTTCGCTGGAAAAAAAATGAAGGCAAGACCAGTATTTAAGGTTTTTCTGCTGCTAGTGAAGTCAAGAATGAAGTGGTGCTTTGTAATGAAAGACCTACATGAATTCTAATTAAATTATGGCCGCTGGAGTCCGTCCCTGATGCTTTTCGGCCGAACCCAACATTCCCCACAAGCGACTTCAAATACACGTGTTTACCAAAATTTGCTTGTTGCTAGTAAATTTCCGTTTTTGCACATCGTATTCTACAGAAAAGATTCATGATTATCAAGTCCTATGATAACTTCGCTGAATAATCGATTGAATGAATCACAAATTGTTGATCGCTAAATTTTTGGGATAGATTATGTTAGCTATGAAACTTTTGACTTTACTGACTAGAATATTTTACCATTTTTCAAATCCACTGTTTCAGTTGTAAATGTACGAAAATAATAGAAAAGTGCATCAATATTTACAGTTGCCTCGTGGTTATCACTGGCACACTAAGATACAGGAAACGAATCTCATCAGCTCCTGTGCTGCGGTGCTGCTGTCTCCGCCACAACGTGAAAGATTTACCCGTACTCTAGCTGCCTCTCACGCACCAACCGCTCAGCCGTGATGGAATGGAGCCCCGCATCACGTTAGTCAATCATTTTGTGAAAAGTCAGGAAACTATTCTGTCTCCCTGGAAGATCATCATCAAGTAACGCTGCTCTCTCAAAATCTGATTTTTCACTTCGATTGATTTTCAAGGATAAAAACTATGACCAAAACACATTTAAATGAGGTTGCCAATGCTGCATTGTTCATGAAAACACGTTTTGAAGTGATAATTTTTCAACGTTCGTACCTGCTCTGTAAATCACGTTGTTTGCATATTAGTCTTATCTCTATGTTAACTTTCACAGTAACTCCCACAGCTTTGTTTGCTTGAGTACGGTACAGCGAAACACAGCTAAAAACCTTTTATTCCTTTCTCTAACGTTTTTCTTTGAATATCAGATCAAACTACCCCTGTTTATTTCCATACTCTACTTGAAGTTTGTGCCCAGGCATGCTGATAAATAAAGCAGACTTGACTGCGTAACTTGACTTAGATGGCAATCTCTAACATGAAACGTTTGCGTTGAGTGCGCGGCTGCCCACCGCACGACACCAACAGTTTACGGCCTTCGCCCGGCAAGATTTTAATGAACAGAGCGGACGCTGTTCGTTATTAGTGTCGCTAAAAAATTGAGTGTGAGTAAATAATGAACGCTGTAATAATTACCTAGAGATGGTTTTAGGTAACCATTATATTCATGATTTTTTAAGCGACTTTTATGTATTCGAGAACCGTTATCAAGCTCTCCGGACAAGAAATTAGCCCTGTATTGTTTTTAGAGCTCCATCTTTTTACTACGTACATCAATCGGTTTTCAAAGCTGTGACCAAAGTTTAAGTTGCATGCAAGAACTGAACAGGCTTCAGTCTCATTCTGAGCGGGCACGGTGTACACTTGTTTCCTAATTGCTCCGCAACGATAGGACGAAAGCAAGTCGTCTTGGATTAGTAAAAAGGGGCTATTACATTTGGTCGGTATATGGACCACCCAGTGAAAGAAGTAGCGGAATCCTTTGGTGCTTCTTATCGCACTATTATGTGGGCTTACCAACAGTATGGACAATCCGGTTCTTACGGTACTTCAAGGTAAAATTGTGGTCGGAAGAAAATTCTAACCGATAAGAACCGCCGCCGTGTGTCCTGAATTGTTGGCTGGAATCCCTTTGCATCAAACGTGAAACTACTGCCAAACGTTCGCGTATTATTTCTGAATGAACTCTTTGTAGGGAACTCTATGCAATGGATATATGTAACTGAGGGGTTCGTAAACGGTTGATGTCAACTTCAACCTTGAGACTACTCGTTTAGACTGGGCCAAAGTACACGTGCATTAGATTGTAGAAGAGTGGAAAACTGTCATGTGGTGAGATGAATCACGATTCTGTCTCTATAGCGATGATGGCGGCTGTTGTGGTCATCGAAGACTTCATGAAGCCATCAACGAAGCTTGTGCACAAGATACGATTCAAGGAGAATAAGGGTCTGTCATGTTCTGGGGTGGTTTCAACTACACAAAAATTATTTTACTTGAGGTACACGTCAAACTGAATCAGCACGGATACATTCAGCTGCTAGATAACCAAGTCTCGCTCTTTAACAAAATATATGAATGAAGAAAGGTTTGTTGCTCTACCTATCTTTCAGGAGGACAACTCCTGGTACATCGGGCTAGAACTGTCATTAATTTTTGACAGCCATTCAAGATATGTCAGAGACTTTGGTTGGCAGTTAAGGCCCAGATACGCATCCAATAGAATATTTGTGGGGCCACCTTGAATGAAAAGTTAGACGTCGATAAGATCGTTTATGTTCTGTGGCTGCACTACGATATCAGCTGATGTAAGAGTGGTTTAAAATTGGCCAGGCGTACAATAGGACACTTTTAGACTCAATGCCTAGCACAATTGGCGCCATGCTTTGTGCTCGTGAAGGTCCTACACCAAATCAGTAGTTGTGACTAATTTTTTTCCGGGGATCTTAATACTTCTTATTCTTCGTAACAATGAAAAAGATGACTAAACCTTTATGGTATTCTAGTGTGTAACAGTTGCTAGTCACAGGGTCTTGGATCAAATGACTAACTATGAAAATTTAAAATAGTCCCTGATTAGGCGTGCTGGTTAATTAACGCAATAGCCTTACAGCTGGGAAGTAAAGGTTCGACTCCTGGCTCAGGCATTGATTTTCACGTAACCACGGAGTGCTTCTTTTCTAAAATGTTGCTTAAGCCTCAAATGCGTCTCCCGTTAGTAGTTGTAATACGTTGAAAGCCCAGCATTAAAACGTGTTGGAATTAATAAAGGTATACTATCTTATTCAGTTTTTTCACATTAGCTTCAGATTATTACGCTTGATGTGTGGAACACGATAGAATTTTTTTATATCTGAAACATTGAACTATGTTCTCATTGAGGAACAATTATTAAAGGTAACATCCGCACCGCGCAAAAAAACATAAACATTCCATTGGTTGGGGTTATAAAAATATTTGCATTCTAAATTGAATTTTGTTCTTGATGATTTCATAGGCAGAGCATCAGTGTAAACCGAGAATGTTTGAAATTTTCTAATAGTTTACTTAGAAACAAGTGTCTGACAAGAGCGTGTATTTATAAATTACCTGTTGATAATCAATACGTACTTAGGTCATTTCGCTGAGAGCATTTCGTCTAGCTTGTATGAATGTTCAATTCTTGTGCCAATCAAGTTTTCATTCGATTAGGAATAAAACGATTTCACGATACCGAGAAGTAATTTCAGATGCAAAAACGTGAAGGTACTCAGCGATTAGCAAGATTAGAATCATAGAGTGGGTAAAAATTGAATATCCAGAAAAAATTAAATGTGACCACGATTGACAGAAATTGTTCTATTGAAATTTGTGCTCAACATTCTGTTTTTCATTGGAACATAAATATTTCAGTTTTGGTTTCAAATAACACGTGTAATGAGAAAGGAAAATTTGATAAATAATTAGCTATATTCGAAAATGGTAACAGGCTTACTGATGACTGAAAATAATAACGCGTGGAATTCCTCACACAAAAGGTGCTTTTTCAGCAAAGTATTATTTTGCTGCATATGCTTTTTAAGTTCACACCATCAACGCACAGTATCCTAACCAAACATTCGATTGAGAAAATTACTCACACCTCGACGAATCTCTTTTTGATGAGAGCAGTAAATCTCTGTGGTAACAGAGACCCATTTCTCTTCGTCAAACTTGCATTGAAACAATCACGGGGCTGTGTTGGTGGTCATCACCAAGTATTATCACGAATTTGCGCTCGATAACCTCGCCAGCAGCGCTCCACGGTGTGAGGGCTCACGCAGCGTCGCTGGCACGGAGCGCTCTGCGGCGGCTTGCTGAGAATCGCAAAAGCTTTGACTGATGCCACTTAGCTGCATCAGACCGGCACGCTCATGCAAGATTCATGCCGCCGCCTACGGCAGCACGAGCATCCCGATGGAGATGTATTTACCAAGTCATATCCGTCGCTTACTAGATGAAGCGTTCATTCCCAATTCCTGTGACATAAATTCCTCAAAATTGAAAAATTGTCTTCTGTGCACAGAAGTTGTATCTCTCTGCATCAACTGGGAGAATTGAGCTAGCGTTCAGGTGCTTCTATTCAGTCAAGTATTTCAGGTAATTAAAATGTCATTCTTGCGTAATATCATTCGCTAGAAGGAGCTTCCAAAGTCTGGAGACCACGTACAGAACAGAAACTCACCAGCCATTACTAAATTAACGATAGTAAATGGACTATGTAGCTGAAACATGTGTTAATTTAGATCCTCAGTGCTTTATTTGATGAAATTAAATCTTTTGGAGCTCAGACATCCTTACTCCTTCTGTTCATATGTATGAGTATATATGTTTATAACCATTATATCATAAATATTATATACATATATACGTATATATGCATATTACACTTGAATAGGTACTACGTTTAAGATAATCAAATAATTTACTTTTTCTTTAAAAAAAGAATTACGTTGGTACTATATCAAGCAGTCACTACCACTATAACTGGAATTAAGCAAGTGTAGAACTGTCAAGCTTACCAGCCATTTCTGCAGTAATTGCTATGCATCTCTGCAAACGTCGCACAACGGAGCCATCCAGTCAACCAGCCTCCCACATTTTATTTCGTTCTCTAGAAGTCATTCGTTCTGTGCAGCACAGCAGGCGGGAAGCGATAACCATTGTTATCTATGCAATAACCATTGTTATCTCTGCAATAACCATTGTTATCTCTGCAATAACCATTGTTATCTCTGCCGGTATCTGCCTATGTGCAGCGGCTACAGCTACGGCTTCATTTTTATTTTTTGTATTTAATAACTGTTCAAAGTGCTGCCCACTTCCTTCCTACGGCCTTACCTTCCAAGAGCTTCATTTGATCACCAACCATTGATCCCCTCTAATTCTTTTTTATTGTTCTTTTCATCTTTTGGTGATCTTAAAAATTCTTTTCTAGATGTTAACCCCAAATCTACTGGAGGAGTCTCTCTCACTCTCCTCTTCGTCCTCCTTTATTCACTCGACATTTGCGACGGCATCACTCCTATGGTCTGGTCAAGTTTCCTTGTATGGTTGTACATGTACAACCAACCAAGCCATCGCGATAGAAAACAGGGACATTTGTTTTGAAAGAAAAAGTAGAAAAACGAACGAACCTTGCTTTCCTCTTTGATATACATATTCCGGTTTATTGGTCGAGGGAGCATTGTATAGCGTTCCCAATAACGTCAATTATTTTCTGTATGACATGCAAAGCAATGTTATTAAAGAATTGAGTACGATTCTGATTTTTGAAACTCAGCGCCAAATCAATTTTTTTATCACCCTTTCATTCTATTCAGAATGCATGATCATCAAAAAAATCACAGAAATTTCTACCTGAGACTACTTAACATAAGAAGACTTTAAACTGAAAGTGCTCAGGGTGGTGCTTGCAAGACCGTGCACAGATGGTGACACCAGTTTTGCGAAAACAAAACAAAAAGTAACTGGAGCTGCGAGTGGGGCGGGGGTGGGGGGCGAGCGGTTGGTATACCGCCTCCCCCAGGACTAAGTTAGCGAAGTGTAGCTGCGACAGCGGGGCGGCGCGGCCGGGGGCGGACCTAAAGAAGCTCGCTCGGGCAAATGTGGCTTCAAGAGCCAGCGACGGGGCGTACGAGACTTGCATGTTAATGTTCGTTCTCCTTCATGTGACGCCAAGTTCGTCTTGAGTTTCTGGCGTTCTTAAACTTCTGTTTTAAGAATCCTCAGCGTATGAGATAATTCTTTACTCAGTTAATTTGCGAAAGTTGCTCTGTTGATTACAATGATCAGAGGAATGATACTTTAGGCATTCCTGTCGATAAGCTATGCCCTGAAATTACAGTTACAGTTGACGAAAGTGCTGTACTTCTAAAGTAAATTAAATCTGCATGGATTGGTGTATTGGCTAAATGTAATGGCTGCTGTATCTTTATTGACTCACTTCTAATGCGACAGTGGTAGAGCGAATACTTCAGTGCGTTCTATAAATTACAATACAAAGTTTCTATGAACCCCACATTGCTCAAATTTATTCCCTTCTAATTTCGGTATTGTTCATTAGCGCATTAGCTTTGCCGGCACAGCTACAGGACCGCAAGCATTTCAATAGCACAAGCAAGAACACTGGAAAAGTGGAAAAATACATTATTTTATACTAGATGCATGGTTGATATGGCAGATAAATTTCTTTTTAAGATTTCATATTGAGTTGATGTTATTGTATGATCAAAATGCAACAACATCATTTGTAATGTTAGAAACCTGGCGAATATGAAGCGCAGGAGATGGCAGTACAGTTAACCCCTTAGCAGTCACTTCTGTCACTTGACACCTCACCCAGCAGTCACTTCTGTCACTTGCCACCTCACCCAGCAGTCACTTCTGTCACTTGCCACCTCACCCAGCAGTCACTTCGGTCACTTGACAACTCACTCAGTAGTCACTTCCGTCATTTGACAACTCATGCAAAAATTACTTTTGTCACCATAGAATTCGTTCAGCAGTCACTTCTTTCACTAGACAACTCATGTCCCTCATTTCAAGACCGTCCAGTTTTCATTGCTTTCAGAAATGAAAAACTTAAAGAACTCTACTTTCAACATTCCCTTCACTAGGCAATATGTTAGAGACAAGTACGCATGTAAATTTTACAACAGGTAATATTTGGACTTCAACGTGTTCAAGATATTAAAAATCTATTAAAAACTTAAACAAATCACTAAAATTTAATTCCAACCTGTGCACCAGCACCAATTCATCGACAGGTCTTTATTTTGAAAAAATCTTCAACGCTGAAACATTACGTCTGAAAATTACAACGAATTGCTAATTTTGTATAATAGTACAAAATTTGAACAAATAGCAGTGAAGACTTCGATGAAATATAAGCTTGCTGAGAAAGAATTCACGAATAAATAAAAGAAACAATCACTGCGCTATATATGGAATCGTTGGACGAGAAGGAGAAATAATTCTTTACGTTAGGAACTCCACAACCGATACAAAATAACAAGAAGCGAGTACATTTTCACGTCCAATTTGACATTTTCAGGAGGATGATCAGCGTATAAACTAGCATCGCTTCCATGACGCTAGAATAAAGACTTTGCCACGAAACTGTTTGCTCGTATCGAGGCAAACGAGGGGGAAAATGTCATCGTCATGCATCGCTCTTTCGACAATCTGGAAGATTGCATCGTGCGATTTTGAGCCCCTCGAAATGGACAAGAGGGATTCCTGTATCCCCCCCCCCCGCCACATCATCGCTGAGGTCCATCCCTCCTCACGCGTGCTGCATTGCGACCACGCTCTTCCGCTCGTGTAGTGCTTGCGTTACCGGAGCCATCGGGTGGTTTCGTTCAAATGTTTTAAAGGGATTTTTATATTGAAAAACATTCTTTGATGCGTACTTTATAACAGTTCAAAATTTGTAAGCTGTGCTTGCAAACAGTTTACGCTGTGGGCTCAAAGAGAGGGATAAAAAACTATTTTGAAGAAGGTACACATTATTTGTCTGTAAATGTTGCATTATTATATTATGAAATAAATTTAGGATGCTTCTAACCAGGTGCTGAGGCCGCCGCACTGCACATGCGCGTAGAATTAGGAGGGAGCTTACGCTCGTCTCAGCGCCGCTCAGTCCTCGGTCCCACTCGAAACGGTCCCCTAACTGTCACAAAGTTCAGTGAGTGTAATTTAAATAGAATTTATTACATATAAATTGCATTTTTTACTGTTAATTAGGATGGAACTCCCTAAAAATGAAACATTTTTCATTTCTTTGCTTTTTCTGCTAAACGTTTTTTTTTGACTTTGAAGGATTTCATCTTCTAGAGTTTTTGACCTACAAAAATGAAACTTAGCTTATTCGACGCGAAATTATATTGTAGAAAAAACATTTTTTTAAATTTTAAAATCATACCAAGCTTATTCATAGAAAAGTAGTGGTAAAATAATGAATCATTTTATTTTTTAAATAAAATTTTTTATGTTCCGTTGCTCCCAAAGTTTGTAACTTTGTATCGTTTCTTGGATTAGAATGCATCGAGAACGCGAGGATAACTAACCTCATCGATCTAAGGTAAAAATTTCAGGTCGTGAAACTTTTTGAAAATTCTTCAGAAAATACGCTTGTATTATTAACTTTTTTTTCAAGAAATCTGAAAAAGTCATACAAACAAAATGTGTTCCTTTCATAGAGTTACATACATGAGTCACATTCTAAAGGGATCCGCCCATAGAAGACAAAAATTTACCAAGCCCAACAGTTCCCTTAGGACATACAGTGTCCGGCGTTACGCTGGCAGGATCCCTTAAGACGTGTAGTGTCCGGCGTTACTCTGGCAGGATCCCTTAGGACGTGCAGTGTCCGGCGTTACACTGGCAGGATCCCTTAAAACGTGCAGTGTCCGGCGTTACACTGGCAGGATTCCTTAGGACGTGCAGTGTCCGGCGTTACACTGGCAGGATCCCTTAGGACGTGCAGTGTCCGGCGTTACACTGGCAGGATCAATATATGAAGTCCAGTCTTAAATTTTCAGGGTTTCGTTAGCAACTAAGATGAATACGCACGCAAGAACTTAAAATATAAACGACTGTTCACGCAATATTTCATTCATCTCAAAAAATTACTTAATGTTTAGTCATTCATCTCAAAAGTTTTTTAGTGCTAAGACCTTTTCCTGTTCATTTAATTGCTGAGACGACGGCGGATGCACACATGTGAGCTGGAGGCAGTAGCACCAGCGGCTGCTGAGAGCCTCTGCCCCCCCGCTCGAGAGGAGGCCCTGGACGGGTTCCCACTGTCAACCTCCGCATCAGGAGCCTTCAAGAGCGATGCTAGCGTAGAGCGTCATCAGACCCAGCAGCGTCACTCGAGAAAAAGTTAGTCGTCGATTGTGAGTGAGTTCATATTCTGTTTAATTCAGGAATTGTGCTTTCAGATTTTACCCATTCAGCGAAATGTCCACGGATTTCACTCGAGTCCAGGAACAGCCTTCATATTTTAGACGATTCAGTAAAAATGACTTTTTATTATACTCGAGGCAGCGAAATAGCCCTCGTATTTTGCTCCTGTCAACAATATAGTCTTAATATCACACTCACGTTAACAAATAACCTTCAGGTTATTTTGACGACAAAAATTGTGCAGTGGGATGAAATCAGATGAGTCAATGTCTGACTTATGTCTTTTAGATTTAGAATAGGCTAATTATTTATCTGTAGAGTGTAGCTCATGACATATTGACGGAAGTCAAAGAAAGTAGATGAGAAACGAGTATGTACCCATACGTCCAGTCCAGGTTGCAACTTCATATTTTGAACCTTTTCTGAAACCATCACACGAATAAGAAAAAGATATCTTACTGATGTAACATATTAATGTAATGTTTTCGCCTCTGGCCTACTAGAAGGGACATTCGAAAGGAAGCAAATACATGCAATAGTGGACCTTTGCGACACATTATTGGACCTGTAATCCGAACCCATGTTGCACTGAGCATAAAGGCTGTCTAGCACCCATCCTCCCCCACTACGTAGAGCTGAGAACATGTGCTTGATGGTTCCCCTGCCTGGCGTAACTGCAGCGTCGTCGGCCCACCAGACAATATCGCCGCACAGCTGCACTTTCCTCTGCAGCGACTGAACAAATTTCTACAGCCATATTGCTGGCATTAATTTTACAGTGTACATTTGTTAAGGCACTCTCGGGGCAGCCGGAGAATGCTCGATATTCGCGGCATTCATTGCGTGAGGAGCACCCTAAAATATTTGTGGATTTGTTACTTTTAAGAGGCAAATTGCCTAGAAGCATCCGACGGAAATATTCGAGTTCGTTAAGAGAGAATGTCGGCAGGAAATTAACACTTAGGCCTAGTGTGCTCTAGAGAGCAGCAATACCAGCCTTTACATCGTTGAAGTCCGACACTCTTCATTTCCCTCGCGGTGCTGCTCAGGCGGTTTTGTTTAGTTCATTGCAAGAGGGCTACGACCGCGCCGGATTTGTTTTCGCCGGGCAGCTTTATTCAGATTTTCACAGCTTGAAAAATAAGAAATTTTTTCGTCTCAGACCGACTATCACGGTGCTGGTAACAGAGGCACACGAGAGAACTTTCTTAATTGAAAGAAATTACTTTCTTGGAGTTTCAACGACTTCCTTGAGATTGTGTCCCCCATTGCCCTCCCAGCCGAGTGATGTGGCTCCGTAGCTGCAGTACATTCCTCGCGCCCTCACGCGCAGCTGCTACAGCAGTAACGATTCTTAATGGAGAACTTCATTGGAGTGAATATTGAATGAATAAATAAATGTATGCACCACTACATTAGTGTTGACACAGATTTGTCCCAGGCTTCAATGACATGAGTAGAAGAGCACACAAATGTGTTGAAATATTCGAGACAGGATTAATGAGAGCGTACCTCCCAGTAGATGCCTCTACTGTCGCCTTCAGAGATGATGCTCCACTCCTGTGGCAGAGGATTACTTTATTCAACAGAATGAATTTCGTTTTTAGTGCTGTTTTACATTGTATTTACATTTCTAGATTCATTTCTCAATGCTGTTCAATCCCAAATCCGAGTTGAAAGTCAGTTGAGGTCTAGAGAAGTGCACGAAGTGGTCCTGTCCTTTAGGATATTTTACGCAAACACGTGAAATTCCTGCATGCTCACAGATGTTCCTGTGTTGTAATCATCAGAATATGACCGGGCCAAGAGTCACACAGTGGGTGTAATAAATATACGATACACTGTCTAAAGTTCGATCTTCTCTCGTCAGACAGCGTCGGAAAAACTTACAGGTTTCTTTAAATGCGCCTTGGTTAAAATTGCGACCATTTCTGGCATGGACTGAAATCAACAAAGGTGTTTGTCTTGGTTTGCAAGAACGAAATCCCACGTTCACAAGAACTGCTCAAGTTGCGTTTTGCATACACTTTTCCTAGCTGCTTCCAAATCGTTTGATATTCAGATCGAGCCATTCGAGGATTTTTTTTTACACTACGGACTGAATGTTTTATTTCACTGTTTCCAATTCCAGATGAATGCCCTGGACGCGGTAGACTTGCAGCGGGCTGAGATGACGTGAACTGGTGAATCGTATAACCAATGGTTTAGATTGATATTTTTAGCATAGATGAAATTTTACTGTAATCCATACCACTTAAATTTAACTGAACAATAACTTCTTTGGTCTTTCCGGCAATTCTTTTGTTTATGCAAAATTAGAACTTAGAATGTTGAAAGATGACCTCCTTCTCACGCAGCTCTCAGACGTCGAATGAGGTTCGGTGTTGTGGGCAGTCACAGATCAATTACTATGTATCTGATTTGTGGTGCAGTGGACTAACGAGATTATTTTTCAAGAAATTTCTACAGCATTCCTGTTGCGTAAGCTACTCTAGAATATTGTTTTCAAAACTTATTTTGTGAGTATGTTTGATACTTTTTATGCGAATAATGCTAGACCTTTCTCGATATTTTATCAATGTTTGACTATTTGTTCATTCTTAAACTGATTTAGTATTTAGCTAACAAAAAACAAAAGATGTCTAATTTTCGATTGCTCTGCTATTATGTAACTGTGTAAAATAATCTTTTTACCATACATTGCATATTTATTGCACCCACTGTAATTTAATTATGCGGTGTTAATCTTAGTTTACTATTGATAGGAAAAAATATCTGAATAAATATTCAGGACTTTCTACCAGGTCTGACAAAAATGTAGTCATAATCATTGAGTGTTTATGTGCGGGTATCTTCATCTGTTGGGAATTTATTTTAAATTTGATCGATAGAATGCGACATCACAGGCACAGTTGCTTCAGACAACAAGTAAAGACTATTTCCGAGATATTCAGTTATACTCTAGAATAAATTTGAGCAGCTAATATGATACAGAACTTGTACTCCAGCTCTTATTAGATCAAACTTCACGACCAGATGCTGTTCTTCATGTAAAGCTAGATTATCGGGTTCCCCTCTCCTGCACCCTCCCCACAATAGTCTTCATTAATAAGGCCCATGTTTTCCAAGCGACAGATCCATTTACCAGCACTAAGGCCTTGTGGCCGCTCCTCTTGCACTCTAGGACTGCTAAATTTTTGGGACTTAATTAGTGGCTCTCTGGCAAGAATAATGTCGTATCTTTTTAAGAATCGTTAGTGGAATACGCAGTATGAGGAAGAAAATTAACTTTGTTTATTCAATATTGTCTCATGGCTAATGTAACTTTGTTGCGAGGCCTATCGAACTCAATGGAAATAATATCCCAGCTTAATTTTCAAATTCAGTTAGTCACAACATTTGGTGCCCCGCCCTCTCTTCTTCGCAGCCAGGGCTCAAGTCTGACCAACGCCTCGATTAGGAGCGCTAAAGTCCCTGCCGCCCCGAAGAGGCGATGCGCAATTTCAAACTTCAAAATACTCAATAATTTTGAGCTCCTAAAATCAGAATTCAATAAAAGTAAACTTCACTGAAGAGAGTAGAAACCAACTAACTCAAAATATCAATTTTTTTATGAATACAAGTGCTAAGAGTATGTCAGATAGTAAACCGAAGTAACTACTGAAAAAACAGCAGGGGCTAGGAAGGTATAACTGTATTTCTCACGATCTCGTAAGTTGTTTTCAATAAAAAACTTCATTTGACTTCCATATTATTCCTCATTCTAGAAAAAACGAAAAATAATTGCCAAGAGAATTCGGAGAAGCTTTTCTTAATGAATAGAATTCATAAACATTGAACGTATCCTTGATGTTTCAGATATAAAAGGGAAAATCCTGTTAATATTTTTTAAATGCTTTGGTCCTCATGGACAATACGTGTGCTTAGCTCACTGCTGATATTTTCAACTCAAGTACACTTGCTACAACTACAACTTTGTGTTCCTAACTCGATAACTCGCTCCTCACGAGGCTAGACGCTGATTCGAGTGGTACATAGCTCGGGCAGCTCACGTTTCGGTCTCCAGAAAGAAGAAACAATGCGAATTTATTTAGGAAGCTAAGTATGTTTCATGAAGATTGTTCTTCAATTAAAAAAGTCCCTCGTGAAGTGATCTACTATGATACGCTCACCTTAGTCTCTCATCAGACGTCGTGTGTGAAAGCCTTCGGAAGAAATGTTATGGAAATATCGACACATATGCTGGAAATGGAAGTACGGAAATTTAAAAACACCCCATTACATTTTACAGGCATCAGGGGATATTATCTCAAGTAGAAGATTGCATCGTGAATAACCATGTCATTCTGCTACACTTCGTGACATTTGCATTTTCAGTTTTATGCTACCTGTAATTTCTCAGTAATTAAAAAAAGGCTTCGTAAAAATTCATCAACCATTATGAAATTACTCACAACAGAATAAACTAAATTTACATTATTGAATAATGTACAATAAGTGGTTGAATTGCATGGGAAGCAAGAGGGTATGTATATCCTAGAAAACTCATTCAATTATATTATAAATTGTGCTGGAAATCAATCGTTTTCAGATATTTCCAAACAGTGTAACACTTTAGTTCGCGTTAAATCCAACACTCGATGCACCTGTGAAACTGCGCTTCCAAATTAAGCTAAAGTTTACTCTCAATTTACAGCTCCAGATGATTACATACCCATGCATATGAACGCCAGGACGGCGGGGACCCTCGGATGCCGGCGAGCTGGAGTACCGTCTTACACAGCCCTCGATCCCGGGGTGCTGACCAAAGTGCTGACCGAGGTGCTGACCGAGGTGCTGACCGAGGTGCTGACCGAGGTGCTGACCGAGGTGCTGACCCAAATTATGTTGGCAGGTCTCAGCAGACTGCGTCAGGGCGCGCTCGAGTTGCACCTTCGTTGCCTTAAGAACTCAAGTAAAGCTGTCCCGCCTGCAGGTGCACCGAATGGTGGCGGGTCATGTTGTTCGCATTGAGCGTGGAGTGGCCCCAGAGGGTGGAGTTGTTCGCATTCAGCGTGGAGTGGCCCCAGAGGGTGGAGTTGTTCCGTGTGCTGATGTGTCCAGTGTGATGAGGTGGCTGTTGTGACCCCGTTTGTTCAAGACCGAATGACGACGATTTTTGACTGCGTAGCGACGCTCTGTTAGTGGGAGTGTGCCACCGGCTCACCTCTCTCTGACAAAAAAATTTATCCCAGATTTTCGGAAAATCTCGGTTAATTAGCTAATCATCCGATTGCCTTCCGATAACATTCCCTCTCCTCTCCTTGAATAATTCATTTTTCGTTTTTTTTTCTCCCGGAAGACCCATAATTTTTCAGCTCAATTTTTTCCCAGCATTCGCTTCTTTATAATTCCATTGGAAGGGATTCGTCATCGTTTGTAAGTAACTGAATTTTTCCGTTGTTAGGAATGGGATGCAACTTCCACACTCTTTTGAACGTACGACGAGTGCAGTGTTCATGTCGGTATACGTAACGAGTTAGAATTATTTTGGAAGATTTTACCGCAGTTGAAATAATAAAATACACATTAATATCTGACAGATGCCCTGCATCGGTCCCGGTGAAACCCCTTTCTAGGGCAACTCCTTAGGGCAATCTCCTGTATTTTTAATTTTTATTGAAAAAATAGTTAATTCGAGGTTCAGAGAGCATGCAGGCTGTCTTAGCGTCCCCCTCTGCCGTGCTTTGCTCCCAGTTGTGCCGGACCAACGCTCCTACGGAACGAGGTAACATCGCGGACTTGCTCGGAAGCTCTGCAACATTAATTAAACTGTGTGACGTCAGTGACGAATGAAATAAAATGAATATTTTACTGTACAGTAATCATATCCTGAGCCTGCCTGCATAATCTGGAAAAAAGTATTTGAAAATATTATTTAAATGGGTAAGAAAGTTACAAACGTGGGATTTAAAATAACTCGTATCATAGGGAAACACTTTATAGGAAATTTGCATTAGCCGTGACCCAGAAATCTTTGCTAATTAAAAAACACCGCTTTTTATTGAGTGGTATTGGCATAGGCAGTGCTGACCTTATGGCCAACGATGTCTGCCTCTGTCGAAGCGGTCGACTGTTAATTGCTCGAGTTTTTCTTGAAGTAAATGTTGAGGTCTCTGGGCCAATAGCAGATCCTGTGGGATCTATTTAAAGATTAATTATTTTAGTAGGAGAGAGAGCTTGGAGCATAGTCTGGTCTACAGTTATCAAAGAACGTAGAAAAGTAAAAAAATCTATACACTGAAGCATAATAATTAATATAAGTGTAGAGTTACCTGGGATTTAAAAATTTGGATAGGAAGCTACTTGTTTCTTTATTGCACTGGCCTTATATTTCGAATAATTGAAATCACTAATTTTGGGGACAGAAAATACAATTCATTATAACCAGTTTCAGTTGTATGACTAATACCAGCATGTTCCGTTTGTCTGACTCGCAGTGTACGGCTAGGAGAGCCAATATGCGAAGATGCACACTGTGCACAACTAAATTTATATACGAGACAAGGATGTAGACTAGCTGAAAGGTCATCTTTATACCGAAAGAACGTCCCTATTTTAAAATTATTGACAGAAATAAGTTGAGACAATATATTAGGGAAATACGAAGAAAGTAGCTACGGCCTGAAACGTGGGTCCAAAACGTGGGTCTACGTCTAAACTTGGGCTAGGGCCCGAAACGTCTTCTTTAGAATTTTTACTAGTATAACGTGATAATGTTTTATGGAGCGGGTTTCGCCCTAACGTCTGTATTCAAGAGAGATGTACGTGACACGTCATGATCGTAAAGTACTCTGTGGAGGTGCCAATTTTTGATAAATAAAATTTAATTCCTTTTTCATCACTTTTAAAAACATACCCGTATATTGCCAGTTAGGCGGATCTTGTGCTTCATCGTCACTAATGCAGAGCAGGTATAGAAAGGAAAAAGTATACGAAAAAAAACCATCTTATGAAGAGTTAGTCTTACCGTTGTTATCTTCTCCCAATTTGTATGAAACTTCTCAAGGAGCTGACGTCTGTGCAACGTGTGTTCAGACACCTAGGGCGGCATTGGCATCGAAATAGAACCGAGATTTAATTTCGACCGTTTTGTAAACATATTGATGGCACGTGGAGGACTTTGTCAGGGTTTTCTACACTTGTTAACAACTCTTATTTCTGGCAGATTGTGAGGAGAGAGGAAATGTAAATGTTATGTGCAGCAGTGCCGTGGTATTTTTGTTCTCTTTGTATCGAGTATTTTTCCAATCAGTAACATTATCATTCTTATTGCTCAGTCAGTTCAAAATCATTCACAAGACGGTTAAATGTGAATGATAATAGTAAGGCCCGCTGGATTTGAGGTTGCATTCTTTCTTTTATGTGTATATGATCTCATCAATATGAGAAGTTGTACGAATGCAGACCGTGAGCTATCCAATGCTCAATTAGATATGAACCCGAGTCATGACCCACTTTAAAGTTTCTTAACGTTCAATGAAATAATTCCTAACTGAACATGTAGTAATGCAAATCTTAACGAAACAAAAATATTGTAATAATGAATCCGCTGGCAAGCAAGATTGGCAATCAGAGCTGACACATTTGGGACGCTAATAAAGGAAGCTTAGACAAAGACGTGAGCGAAACATACACATGATGAGATGCTGAAAGAGAAGTGATGTTAACATGGTTATAAAAGCTCTACGTCATTAACAGAGGCGTGTAGAAGAGGAGGTCGCGCCAGCAGAATGCCGAGTGGGGCCTGGTTTATAGAATAGACTAGACAACACGTGACCCGTTGGGTTATATAAAATTTATCAAAATCAAACCGTACCCAGAAATATATCCTATGCA
>VOMN01019145.1:0-12198 GCA_014899125.1 Orchestia grillus
AAAAACATTATTTTTTAACATATTCCTAATTTCGTCACACCTTTCAAACCTTCTAATTTACTTCCTTACACCATTACCTCTGAACAAAATCCCTCTATGGTCCTCACTCCATCACCTCCAAACTCCATCACCCTACGTTCTTCATGCTATCATCTCTTACCTTCTCCCTGTAGACCTTACTCCATCCCCTCTTGCCTTCTCCTTATAGACCTTACTCCATCACCTCGACAAGCCTAGTTAATCCTTACGCCATCATCTCCTAACCCTTTGCGGACGATGTTACCCCATCTCCTCTATCCTGCCTTCATCAAGTACGTTACCGACAGTACTGAGTGCAGAACACCTATAAAGAATCACTTGCATACTTGTACACTTGTACATCTGTACAAATGAGCACTTATACACATGTGCATGTGTACATTTGTATTCTTATAAGCTTGCACACTTGTTGACTTGTACACTCGAACACTCGCACACTCATGCATTTAAATACGTGTACACTTGTACAGTTGTACTCTTGTACACTCGTGCACTTGTAAACCCTTGCACTTGAACTCATGTACACTCGTACGTTTATACATTAATACACTTGTACATCAGCACACTTGTACACTCGTACACTCGTACCTGGAAGCTCTTGTATGCTGCAATTATTGACTGCCTTCCTGACGCCCGTGATGACGGTCAGAGCTGCCCATGACACCCAACTCGATGATGGGAACAGAGAGAGCACTACAGGGCACCGTAGCGCCCCTGTCTGCTCTCCATTTTCGCTCCAGAAGGCGATAATCGCGAGGGACGGAAATTTTTACGCTATTCGATGCCGAAAATGTGCGTGCAAGAAGTCAAAGAAGCGCCCTTGAGTTAATTAAATGTCCTTATTTTTTTGCTCTGACACATACAGATGTGCAGACTGTACCACTCAGGTTATACAGTAACTGCACAAGGCGGATTATACAGTAACTGCTCACGGCAGGTTACACAGTAACTGTCATATATAGGCCGTCTGACTGCCCAGAACAACACTGCGCCACAGCCTGGTCAGAAGAGACAAAAACATTGAAGCGAAGGCAGAAAGACCTCTCACACACGCTGATGTACAAGGCTCTCGTTTTTTCAAGTATTTATTCACTTGTACTTAATTAAGAACGCACAGCATAGGCGGGGAAAAAATAAAATTTACTTACCCTCTTTTTGTTTCTCTTTACCTGAAAAAAGATATTCCAGCGAGCGCACTCACAGAGAAATGCCTTACGGGGGCGGCCCTCCCAGAGCTCGAATTTGTTAAGTCTCTAATTAGAAAGATGATAAGTTACCGGAGAAAAAATTAGTCTTCGCACCTAAAATCTTGAGGCAGAAATTTCTTGGAGCAAACAGAGCAAAGGAAGGCCTGTAGAAAAGTTCATCTGAGACATGACCGTTCGCATTAACAATCAGGCGCGCGGAGTCTCCGTTGTTTTCACGGAGTGTTGGAAATAAATGTACGAATTCACGCAGAATGTTGGAACGTTTATGGCCCTCATTGAGGCGTCATACCAGAGGGCTTCAGTCTCCTTTACTTCTCAAATCATTTTCTTGATGAGCGATACTCTTTCGTATGCGTTACTTCTCGAATCATTTTATAGACGAGCGATACTCTTTCGCACGCTTTACTTCCCAAATCATTTTATAGATGAGCGATACTCTTTCGTACGCTTTACTTCCCGAATCATTATTTAGATGACCGATACTCTTTCGTACGCTTTACTTCCCAAATTTCCCAAATCATTATTTAGATGACCGATACTCTTTCGCACGCTTTTTTTACCAACTCAAAAAGCATTGATGTGCACATGTACGTTCTGTACATGTGCACGTAATGCGAGTTGCGATGCGTGGAAGACGAACCGACACAGCAGGTCGGTAGGCTGCATTTTGGCTTCAATAAATGCACAGACTGCGTGAAAGTGGTCAGTAATTTTATGTATACACATAAGGGGGGAGAAGGGTAGAGTACGGTAGAATTGAATAAAGCAGAATGTGGCTACAGAAAAGAGCCACGGAACCTATTATTGGATGTGCACCCAAATCGCTTGCCTTCAGACACCAATCACGCACCGGCAACCCATTAGACGTGGAAGATGAGGGCAAGGCAGATAAAAACAATTAGTAGAACTAAGACCCGAGTTCTGTGGCCTTAGCGCTCCAGGCACAGGGTCAACCCTATGTAGCGTCCTGCGCTTAAAATTAGGCTAACGATAGAATTGACATAATTTAGTTTTTAATTCTATATAGTTCCATTGCAAACTCGGATAAAAGAACCTTTATTGATTCCCACGTGTTTTACAGTTTGATTTTCAAAGATGCCTTACAACTACAGGCGTGGTGAGGGATGTGAGGAACGTGTGGTTTAAGCCTCTTTTTCCAAGGGAAGTACTCCCTGGTTACGTGAAATGCGGTGCCTGAGCCGGGATTGGAACCTTAACGTCCCAGCTGCGGGGCTGTCACGCTAACCAGTACGCCATGGACCCCACATAAGTAATATAAGAATACCGTCGAGTAAAAACGGCTGTTTATGCTATATTTCGTTTATTTAAATAATTTCCTTGTCGTTTTAGCCTTAAGAAGCGCGGTCATTTGATTAGATCCAAGCAGATGCCGTACCCCTCACACCTGTCTTCTCTTTTAATTAGGGGCGCCCCCCGCCCCTCCCCTCCGGCCCGTCCAGGGGGGAGGGACAGGAGTTTCCAAGGCCTATAAATCTCGCAGGTGAGCATCCATCAAGAAGGCGTCAAATTTCCTGAGCATCCGTCATGGGTCCAGGGCTGGTCCTGCCCTTGAAAACCCTGTTGAAAGATGTCCATCCAGCGATGCCCACTACCGATATCCATAGCGAGGTATCCATTGTAAGATGACCCTTACTGAATATTCTATGACGGGTATTAATCTGTTAGTGGATTATCATTGCTCCCTTGTAAATTTATTTAATCAATTGATATCCATTACTAGCTGTTTGTTGCTGAGTATCCATTGTTGGGTATTCATTAACGGGTATCCATAACCTGATGTCCGTTTCTGTATAACCAGTTTGATATATCATTGATGAAGATTCTTTGTCGGATATTCATTACCTGATTTCCACTGCCGGATATCCATTGCCGGATATCCACTACTGGGGATGCATAACCGATGAAAAATGCCTCGTTTTACTGGAGGAGATTCGAGTCTCGAATATTACTCGTGAAAAACAGCCCAACTCGGAGACGTTATTATCACTTCGCTTTGACTTTACTTCAATCAGCGCTCTGGAGCAGCATGGAGACTTCTGGGAGAGTAGAAAAAAGGCAAAGAAAGAATGAAGATTGAAAGAAAAATGGATTATTCCGAAATCATTCGCACACACACACATAGCGTGGTGCGATTCGGTTTTTCTATCAGTAAGACAACAACCTTAAAATTTTAGGTGCAAGTAACGTCGAAACTTCAATTGTGAGTTTTCACTCACTGGCCGATCGAGAGTTCAGCGAAGTGACGGTGGCGCCAGGACGTGCAGTGGGAGGGCGTCCAAACCTGCCAGCGCCCTTCAATATAACCCAATAAGTCCAGATGGTTTGTTAATGAGATAAGAGTGTGCAGTTAAGAGCTGGTCACTTACTATAATTATGTGACCACTCGAAGAGACTTGTACGGTCTACTATAATTCTGTTTTTTGCTCGACAATTTCTATAAATTTATGTGACCATTTCATGAAATTTGCACAACTGTTTCATGAAATTTGTGTCACTGTTTGATGAGATTTGTGCACCCATTTAGTGAAATCTGCAAGACTATTTAATGAGATTTGTAGATTTGTGCAACCATTTTATGAGATTTACCCGATCATTTCATGAGATTTGTGTAACCATTTCATCAGATTTCCGCGGTCACTTAGAAAATAGTCGTTTTATTTAGATCTTTGCTGCGTTGCTGGTGTATAGATCTCGATAAAATTTCCAAGTAGCTCGTAGTTGACAATTTTGAGTTGATTTTGCTCGCATCACATCGAGTGTAAGGCCTACCTATTTTGCTCGCATCACATCGAGTGTTAGGCCTATTTATTTTGATCGCATCACATCGAGTGTTAGGCCTATTTATTTTGATCGCATCACATCGAGTGTTAGGCCTATTTATTTTGATCGCATCACATCGAGTGTTAGGCCTATTTATTTTGATCGCATCACATCGAGTGTTAGGCCTATTTATTTTGATCGCATCACATCGAGTGTTAGGCCTATTTATTTTGATCGCATCACATCGAGTGTTAGGCCTATTTATTTTGATCGCATCACATCGAGTGTTAGGCCTATTTATTTTGATCGCATCACATCGAGTGTTAGGCCTATTTATTTTGATCGCATCACATCGAGTGTTAGGCCTATTTATTTTGATCGCATCACATCGAGTGTTAGGCCTATTTATTTTGATCGCATCACATCGGGTGTTAGGCCGTCTTATTTTATCGCATCACATCGGGTGTTAGGCCGTTTTATTTTATCGCATCACATCGGGTGATAGGCCTACTTATTTTATCGCATCACATCGGGTGTTAGGCCGTCTTATTTCTACGGTAATTAAAAGCTCAAATAAATCTTACCTGGCATTATGATTCCACATCAAATTCATATGTTGAGAATTTGATAAGAAATTCTATGTTGAGGATGATATCACTGCATTAGGGATATTATTTTAAACCTGCGGATATTATTTCTAAGCTCGGGATGTTACCTCTGAGTTGTGGATGTTATTTCTGTGCTAGGAATGTTATCTCTGAGTTGTGAATGTTATTTCTGTGCTAGGGATGTTATCTCTGAGTTGTGAATGTTATATCTGTGTTAAGGATGTCATTTCTGTATTCGGGATGTTATTTCTAAGTTGTGGTTGTTATTTTTATGTTAGGAATGTTATTTTATTGTTGAAAATAATATCTCTCTGTTGAAAAAGTTAATTTCATCTTGAGCATAATACATTCATGCTGAGAACATTATTTCCATCATGAGAATGGAAATCCTGTGGCTTATTCATATTTTCATGTTGTCAGGTTTCTTGCAGAAATGCGCATTATGTTGCCCCCGAGCCAGTGAGAAATGAGTGATCATAGGACGCGTAAATTGAAATTATTTCACAGACAGTAAATATTAATAAATATTTGTTTGCAAAAAGTACATGTTATTAATTATTTCAAGTAAGCTTGACAAAGTGCTGAGTCATTTTTAACGAACGAATTCGTTTTGCTACCTGGGAATTTATTTTTATCTCACCCTCGCCCCTTTTCTCTTGATTTTTTGGTCTAGTACCGAAAGCTTGTTAAGATAATTGGGGCGTTATCTTAAGTGTGAAGAAAGAGTTTTGTCAGCCCAACGCGCCATGATGGTCGAAGATAAGACTGGCAGATTTGACTCGTGACCCTCAGTTGCCGCTCAGGCCTCAGTGAGGGAGTGTGTGTGCTGCGTGCTCTCGCCCTCGCCACCTGGCAAAAGGCCCTCAGAAAACAGGAGCGTTTCACGTTGCCGGTGAAACGCGGGACGTTTCGTAAATATTTACGCTATTAATGCTAACCTGGAGTCGGGTTTAGTTCGTGGAAAAAGGTTCGTTAATTTCTTGACACAATATATACATACGCCAATACATTATTTTTGTATCGGTGTCATAAATGACATCGCTACGATGAGGGAATCTGATGCCTGCGCCACGCGGACGATGTTCTCTTAGCGCAATTCGCAGAATGTCGTAAAATATAGAGCGTAAAATTTGTTATTTATTCAAAATTTTTGTGGTTTCAGGGTGGGCTTAAACGCCTTCTGCAGTAATTCGTAAGGCGATATTTTTTATTTCGATCACGGTGGTGTGAAGGACGGCATATTTTCAGCCGAAAGTAACACCGATACATTTGCGCTCTGGTAATTTTTTTAACAGTATTTTGACAAAATCTGCCAAATTCTTTCCAAGAGTGGCGAAAAATTTCGCGGTATGTTTTTAGTGAAGATTTCTCGGGAATATTCCGAAATATTTTCCTAAAAATCGACGAGAAATATTTGTCGAAAACTTCACAAATCGATCAATCAACAAGTAGCGCCTAAGGTATCTGCCTTTGGGAGTCTCAAGCATCAATTATTTCCCTGAAGAAATATTAACTCGGCTGCTAGGCAAAGGCTTGAGTTCTTCAGAAATTGCTCCACCGCCGCATGCAAATACCGATAAGAATGACACTAAAGGCCAGGGAAATTGACTTCTTTTTCTTATGAAAATTACGTGGAGAACAGAGAAATTGCTTCCTTTATCGTCTGCAAATTACCATAGGGACGCCACTGAAGACCAAGAAAATTGTCTCCGTTATTGTACATAAACTACGATAAAAATGCCGCTAATGGACCGGGAAACTGACTCCCTTATTGTTTGGAAATTACACGGGTGCCACTAATGGACCGGTAAATTGACTCCCCTATCGATCCTAAATTTCGATAAGGGTGCTACTGGAAATTGACTTTTTTGTCGTTTGAAACTAAGGTGAGGAATTCCAAAGCAAACGAACACATTAGACGTGACTGAATCAATAGTTCCCCTATCGACATCGGAAGACGCTATCGGAAGATCAGCAGTCTCAAACTTCTGGCGCGGGTCGGAGGTGAGTCATGTTCATTGGCCTCATCTCTTTCGAGAGACGAAAGTTATTTGGAATGATTGTTCAGTGTTCAAATCGAAATATGCTTTAAGGATTTTACATTTCACCAGGCTTTACCCTAATGCCATAGTGTAGGCACATACGTGCCTCTGCCGAGGAGCGTCGCTACACCTTGAAGTTTTCGTCGACCAAAATGAAATGCAGCAAAAAGACATCGTTCAAAAGCCGCAAATTGTGTTTTTAAAAACATGCGTGTTTTTGAAGACGCGATTTTCTCACCGCTCCCCAACAATCCACACTCAATTTCNGCGTGGGGTACTGCACCGCGCCAGTTTCAAGTTTAATTAAGATATACTTTGTAATATGACGGCTATGACGGGCCAGGATTGCCATGCGAGGTCCCCGCAGCATTTCACTGCTAGTCCCACCCGTCACCGTCCAGGCCCTCCTACAGGATGTGATCCCATCGTCAGATCTTTCTTACCCCCATCACGTAGCTGTGACTGTCAAACAGCGGTGCAGACACTCTCTGCTGTGGTATTTAAGTCATGTAGATGCAGCAATAGGGAATCACAGTGATCGAATTTATGTGATTGTACGTATGTTTGAATAATGCAGTGAAAATGGCTATAGGGATTTTTGCTATAATTACTGGGTACTATAATGAATGAATTATAAGGTTGTAATTTTCAGATTCCTGAGTCCCTGTGTCACGATGTCTAATATTTTGGATACTTCTAATGATATCTCATGTATCTACATCTACATCCACACATATGTATTCATATATATAGATATACATTTATACAATGGTTTATAAATTAATGAAAATTACTCTAGATTATTTCAGAGAGTCCTTATATTACTGAATATCTTTCTCAAAACCTAATATATTCTTTATTTTTTCATTGAGTCAACTGCATTCATTCAATTCTACGACTATTTCTTCATTCAAACCAACCTTTTTCATCATAAATTGAGCTGAGATGAGTTATCTAACTGCGTCGGAAAATTATACTCAATTGTTGGAACCCCGAAGGGCTTACAACCACCCGTCCTCCTCCAGCGGGGGAAGCAGCCCCTGCGATCTCCATGCTGCTCCATGGCTTCTTCTGAAAACTTCGTTAAAAAATATCGCGGTATCGCAATGACGGCTGTGCGATGACGTTCTTCGTCTAAACGTTTCGTAAAAAAATATCGCGCTATCGCATTGACGGCTGTGCGATGACGTTCTTCGTCTAAACGTTTCGTAAAAAATATCGCGGTATCGCATTGACGGCTGTGCGATGACGTTCTTCGTCTGAACGTTTCGTTAAAAAATATCGCGGTATCGCAATGACGGCTGTGCGATGACGTTCTACATCTGAACATTTCGTTAAAAAATATCGCAGTATCGCAACGTCGGCTGCGCGATGACGATCATCTTTATTGAGCTAACAACACTCAATTTTGCTCTAAACTGAGCCAGTCAGGCGCTGACTTGAGTCAGCACTGTGGTGACTTTTCAAGTCAACTCGCTGGAACACGCGTACGTCTCTTGCTTTTCGGACGAGAGTTCCGCAGGTCTACCGGAACTAGTTTTCATGCTTGCAATTTTGTCGTGCTCCATAAATGCCATAGCAGCCGTTGATATTGGAGCTCTCGAGGAGTACAGAAGAGTAGTTCTCGAGACTGACACTCCTCCAATTTGAGCTCTAACGATAATCCCTTTCTCTATCTCAGTGGGAGTAGAGGATCAGTGATTGCTTTATACAGCAATTTTATACGAAGAGATAAATATAATCGATAAGAAAGGACAATGAGGTTATCTAGAATGAAAACATACCATAGGAATCAATTTGGAATACGTATTCGTAACATAAATGATTATTTAAAATATTGAACTAAAATTGTTCGTGTTTCAACTAATTTGTTCAAACCCTGTACATAAGAACATACACATAAATACACAATTACATACGCATAATACCCTGTACTATTTGTCAAACTTACCTTTCTTCGCCGCTCTTCACCAACCTTTCAGCAGAGATACGTTTTCCACACAAGTCTGCCAAAGAAGTGCCCTAGTGTCATTACTAATTACATTTACAGTACAGTGTACGTGTAAGATCGATTATCCCATTTTTTCTCAATTCTGAATTGCCCAAAAATATATACATCAGTTCTGTTTAAAGATCATCTTCCCGTGAAGCGATACACAATCTATCGCAGCCTCACCCCTCCCCTTTAACCTCTACTTCATGTTCTGGCCATGTAAGCCGCCCGAAAGTTATATCTAAAGTTCGTAAGGCCAATTGGTGAGCACTGCACACGCACAGCCAGAACTGACGGCAGGGCTGCAGTCTCGAGTAATAATAGTTTATAAGTAAAGGCAGCTGTGTTTAATTCTGTTCCTCTTCCCGTATTTATTTTGGCCAAATACCGTCGCTGCCAGGGGAAATGAATCGTGCTAGGTTCAGTGGAGAATTGATCGAGGTTTGCTTGTGAATGTGATGGTGGTGATATGGTAAGCTGATGGGGGTGTGAACTGAGGAAGGCATTGACATCGTAAACTGAGGTTGGCATTGATATCGTTTACTTTTGCATTGAACTTTTATTATTTCTACGACTGGCATTGTGTTTAAGAAACAGAAATCCAAAAATTCTCTGACCCGACAATAGACACAGACTTCTGGCATGAACTTCTTTTTTCGCTTTGTTTTGTTTCCTGGAAACGGGAACGCAAAGTTTTAACCCAATGGAAGAAAGAACTGAAATTTCGTTACAGTTCGTAACGTACAGTAAGTTGAAGCTCGTAAAGGTACTGATAACGAAGCCTCCTGCTCGTCTGCAGCGACGATGGCGGATCCAAATGTCACCTCCAGATTTCGGGACGAGCGATACCAATGTGACACGATCGCTGTACGTCAGGCACGCCCCGTGCCCCCCGGCCTCAGGGCAGGCAGAGCTCACTCTCATTGAAATATACGTTTTTCTTTACAGTGCATTATGAAAATAGGTTAATACCCCCTCGAGGGGGTTAATACTCCCTTGTTAAATCAACCTTGAAAAATTACAGCCAATGATATTCTTTCTTTAAATTTGATCACTGTTTCACCCATCATGTTCCCACCTCGGTTAAATTTTCCCGTCAACATTGCATGAATTTTGTCGGCGTAGCCTATTTACGGCGCAGCATGTCATAGGTCCAAAATCTTCATTGTTTCGTCCCTTGAAATTGCACGCTGCTTAAGCGTGCGAAAGCTTGGATAATAAATTTAAAACCCACGGGATGTCTCTAAATATTAACCTACAATATGGATCCTGGGCGTCCCTTATCTTAATAAATAAAATATTATGAAAATAATTTGACACTAGCTAGCTCCACGGTAATTCTTACCACGATTTTTAGACACTCAAGCAGCGTCTCCAGTTTCTCTTCAGCTTTTAATTAAATGCTTTCGTCTACGGCTTCGTCGCTATCGATTTGCTGCTTTTCTTGCGCTCCTTTTGTTCTTTCATGAATTGGTTCGGCCGAGTCTAATTCATTAGACTTCAATTGTTTAAAAAAAAAAAATTTTGCTTCGAACGATTTTATTGATAAGAAAAACTGTTTTTTGATGTAGTCCACAGCCGTTCCCTGGATACGGAAGTGAACTCAAACTTCTCAATGATTTTAGGTGATGGAAATTTTTTCCAACCTTAATATTGAACAGCGTAACACACAGGGGTAGGTACAAGTGTATGATTATGAGCCTTAACCGTCACATAAATTATAACCGTCATATATCTAGTATAATACTAAAACTCTGGTCGTCTTGTTTGTTTGCTTGCTTGAAACCGAGCACAGGAGAGAAAATTTATGTCATAACAGAAAGGAATTAAATTCGTAGTAGTTAGTAAAGTGGATACGGGAATGAGAAAGAAGGCAGAATCGTTTGTCTGTCGGCTCTGAGATGTTCGAAATTCATACTCTTCGCTTAATCTTGTACTGTAGATACCGACTTAACTGCTTAGGATATATTTCTGGATACGGTTTGATTTTGACCCAACGGGTTACGTGTTGTCTAGTAATCCATAACCGTCGGATAGATTATAACGGTTCGTATGAGTATAAGGCTAAAGGAATTAACGGTGTTTTACATGCTGACGAACATTTGAGGGTATATACCCTGAGGTGCGGGCCAGTCCACGCATCACGACGGTGGACGTAATGTCCTGCTCTAATGATCACTTCAACCCTACTCTATGGCCCACAGAAATCCAAACCCAGTATTTTTTTTCTCCGTATCAGTAATTTTACTAGAAATTATATGCTTATGGTATTTTTATGATGGTATTACTAATACGGAAAAAAAATACTCGATTCGGGTTTCTATGGGACATACTGTTTAATAATAGCCCAGTGTTGCTTGCTTGGTCGCTTGGTCCGTCCTTCTCTCCATCACGCACTTAAAGATTTAGATAGGAGAAAATTCCCGGGTCCGTATTCTTAAAATAATAGCGAGACTGTCAGATAAGGCAGTACGTATCAGTGATATTGGAAATAACATTATTTTATGTCAGAGTTTCTGTAAATAAGAGATCATGTTAAAAAATTAACATCATTTGTCCCGCCATTGCTGGCGGAACACGTCGTCTTGCCGTTGCTAGGTCTAGCGTCCTCATCGTAGACAGATCTCGGTGCTAATAGAAGTGAATGCTTATTCGCTTTTCCCTCGATGGAAACGATGATCATTTTAAGAGAAACAAAATTACGCGACTGAAAGAGAAAGTTCTCATTTCCATCGCCCTGAAATGCACGAGATGCAGTCTAAAGGTGTCCTCTGTCAAATGCTCTAAAAAGATCATTTATCAATAAAAAATATATTTCTTGGTGATATCCATTATTATTTTAACATTACTGTACTTCTCTGTTTTGTAGAATCCCTGGAGGAAGCATCGCACACTGGGAAACTTTAGGACTTGTCAGTGAACTTTTCGATAGCCCTCGAATATGTGCCGCTGTGCGGAAAATTTCATAAGCCTGTTGAAGCTGCTCGCTGCTGTGATAGAATTCTTTCAAGGAACTTTCTTTGTCATTTTCTGCGTTATAGTCTAAATAAAGGAAAACTCATCGCCAGATAGCAAGATGCAAACCCCCCCCCCTCCATAGAGCGCTAGATCGATTCCGGCGAACACCCGTTGAACGATTGTCTCATGCATGGATCGGTTTCAGTTAGATCGAGTATGAAACAGCACGAAAAATATCTATGGGAAGCAAATAAAGCGTGTTATAAGAGAAGATAGAGCGGTTGTTGGTTGGGACCCATTTAACGCTCTACATGCTACATTACTGGAACTGCGACCAAGGTTCCGCTCGACCAGCGATCTCGCGGACCAATATCTTAATAATTTTTTAACGAAAACGGATTTCGAGACGAATTTGTCCGTCTTAATTCCTGTCTCTTCACCCGTCAGCCTGACGAGCTCAGATGACGCCTGGCAGCTACAATTACTGAGGGCTCCGTCCAGGGCAGTCCAGCGCTCCCGTCCAGCGCTCTCGTCCAGCGCTCCCGTCCAGCGCTCCCGTCCAGCGCTCG
>VOMN01019157.1:0-10714 GCA_014899125.1 Orchestia grillus
CACACCATGCACACAAAGCGGCGGCACCCCAGTGTGGCCCGGACGTAAAGGCCCAAACATCGAGGTCCCCAAGGTAAGGTATCCAAGGTGTTATGTGTGTTGTCTGTGTATGGTGTGTCAGGTGTGGCTTTTGGCTCCCTGTTGTGTTTGAGCCAGTTCCTTTGTGTTACGTGCTAGTCTATTTTGTATTGTGTGTTGCTTTTGTTTCATGTGCTGGTGCCTTTGTGTTGTATGCCAGTCCTTTTTTGTGAGCTAGTTCATTTGTTTTGGGTGCTAGTTCTCTTTCTGTGCTCCAGGCGTTTTGTTTTGTGTGTTCATCTCTTCATGTTGTGCGCCAGTCCGTTGATTTAGTGTTATTTCCCTTTGTGCTACAGGCTAAGCCTTCGTCCGTCATGCTCGTTCCTTCACTGAAAAGCCACGCGCTTGCCTGAGCTTTATCTGAAGCTCCCGTAATTAAATTGACGATAATTATAATCAATGGAAGCTTTGGATGCTTTCTGGAAATTATCAGGGAGCTCTGGGGGCTTCCGACAATGAATTATGAACCAATCTATACCTATGCATATACTCCACCCTCATATGTTGGTTTGTGAGTGTGTGTATTTGTACACGCACTGAAAGAATTTGGAGAGAATTTCCGGGTCCAGATTCCTCATCTGCGAGACTGCGTCAGAGAAGTGAGTCCGTATCAGGGATACAGAAAACTATATTTCTCTTATTCATCGTTAGATATAGCCTCATTTTTGAAGTCGTGGGTACGCATGTATGCATATCCATACAAGTACTGTACCTGTACTAATGGATCATTCCTCGCGTTCCTGTCCTTCTAATATGTGACTGAATTTTCCTTTTTTCGTTCGTTTCCGAAAGATTTCGGTTCAGGCATTCCTAGAAACACGTGCGCTCGTTGTCCTCCTACACACCCGAAGAGCAGCCATTTTTTTACGCGGATTTACAAGTTTTAGACTTTCTGAAACTACCGCTGTTTCAGCTACCGAAATGCTCGTCCATTGGTGCTCGTTGGGCCGAATTCGTGTCCTAAAAAACGACACTGCCTGATGTGAAGTCAAAAGCGTTCTCTGAAACGCATTACGCGGGGTATTTCCAAGGCACTATGGGTGTAAGGGAAATATACTCTACCAAGTGCAGGGAAATGTATTTTCATGAAAACAAGCAAATGCGGGAAATAAACATTACTAGGTGCAGGGATATGTATTTTCATGAAAACAAGCGAATGCGAGAAATAAACATTACTAGGTGCATGGAAATGTATTCCCAAGAAAAAGCGTGGAGATGTGCTGTAGTACGCTGGAGATGTGCTCAACCAGCTGCGGACAAAATGCAGTTTTAGGCAAATGTGTCCAGGAAACTTATACCACCAGGTGTGAGAAAAAACAACTTTAGGAAAACATAAGCGTTAAACACCCCCTTCTACAACATTCCAGAAGTTGTGAGAAATAGATTTCCCGGAAACATACCTGGACAAAATCTAGAACACGAAAGTCCTGAGCCCTGCACTCTGCCGGTCCTGCTGACGTTTCCCGACAGCTGATAATAGGTCGCCTGTCGCAATGTCGTAGGAGGGTGGGTGACAGAGGCGTGATGTCGTAAGAGGGTGGGTGACAGAGGCATGATGTCGTAAGAGGGTGGGTGACAGAGGCGTGTTGTCGTAAGAGAGTGGGTGACAGGGGCGTGTTGTCGTAAGAGGGTGGGTGACAGAGGCGTAATATCATAAGAGAGAGGGTGACAGAGGCGTGCTGTCGTAAGAGGGTGGGAGACACAGGCGTGATGTCGTAAAAGGGTGGGTGACAGAGCCGTGATGTCGTAAGAAGGTGGGTATAGGTGTAGTGATGTCCTGAAATTGTGAGCATAGCAATAGATAATGTCGTAAAATTGGGAGAATAGCTGTTGCAATGTCGTAAGTGGTAGGTGTAGCAATGATTATGTCGTAAAAGTACAGAGGAAATTGTCAAATTTAATGAAAGTAATCACTGCCGCAGCGAGGAAATCTCAATGAAATCAATAATATTAAAATAAATTTGGTTCCCATTCAACTCACAGCACCGAGACCCATGTCTCAAGCTTGCAGAGTTGTTGCCAGAGGTACAATCAGAATTTCTTGTTCCCACCTGAGCTTAGTCTTCTTTTGTGTACCCTGAAGATAAAAGCGTTGTTTAAAGTCGAACTACTTAACTACCCAGCCTGTCTTTTTTGCCAAGACTTCTCAAATTACCTATAATTATCTCTAATCTTTGCAGCTCAACCGCAGATACTGCAGCCGACGAGGCGTTCACAAATGTAGACCTTGCGATGAAGACTAAATAAAACGAAAATTTGTGTTCTACTCACGAATGTTCAGGTGAACTTGTTTGCATTTATGTTGATCCCCTACTCAAAGTTCACTCAAATTATATCCCGATGTTTATGGACATGTAAATAAATTCCTATTAGCTCACATGCACCTCACACTGCTCGGGAACCATCTACGCTCTGAAATATAACTAACGAAATGTAAGTACCATTTATTATAGAATTAATGTAAAACTGAATCTTAGAGAAAGTCATGTCGGTGCTTTACTGCGTAACTTAGGCGTCTGTTCAGTGCGTTCTGCGTTACGTCTTCAACTGAAAATTGAGACTAAAATTTAGAAAATATCGAAGACTCTCTACAGGACGCAAGACGTCATTAGAATTGGATTAATCGATTCTGTCAGCGTTAGCAAAATTCTCTAGTGACGAGAAATGCAGATTTTTGAGTTTATATTAGGTCGTTCGTAATTCATCCAGCTGCGAACAATTTATACTAACTCGTTGCTGACGCTATGGAAAATTTCTATTCATTAATACCAGGCCCGCACAGCCCGTAGTTTAGCGAGCAGCTCTAGCTGACCCTAGATGTACGTACAAACGGCGGTGTCTCACACAAAACTATGCCTCAATTTGGAATATCAATCATTCTTGAAATATAAATTAAACCACAGTGATTGAGGAAATGTATCTCAAATGTAGGATACCGACTGAACTGTACACTGAATGGGACCAAGCGGGCTCAATTAGGCCTAATTTGAGGCAAATCACTGAAAATATTAAGTGAAAACTATCTTTTTGCGAGGCACCCTCCAGAGCAGCCGTGATTCCCGCAAAGGATTCCCAGACCTGAAGTTCTCCTCATCGCCCCGATGGAGAGGCAAAAACCAGGGCACTCGTGAGTGGATGCAGGATGTGATCAAAAGCGCTTGTCGAAGAAATCTACCGTCGGTTTTCAAACGAAAATGTTGACCTGTCAAGGTGAGCACTTATGCACCGTCTTTTTGCAGTGCAATTTTGCCAGCGCTAGAAAATTTGTGATGTAATTTTACCCTTGGAATTGAATTGGCAAATGTTTGGTAATGATGCACGTGAAAGAGCTGCTAAATACGATTCAACTCACAAGGCCGACAAACCTACCGCGTGTCGCAGATGTTAAATTTGCCAGTCACATAAGACTTTACAAACGCAACCCATTCAGCAGACGCAGTTAGCCCGCTATTGCCATAAAATTTCACACGCTTTTACGACATGACATTTCAATAAAGGTCACTTCCGTCGGAGCCGTGAGCGGCAGTTACTCCGCCCTCCAGTCTGACACAAGTCAGGAAGAACGTCAGGTTTTATCTCGACTCGCTTCATTAGGTGACGCGTGTTCTTCATCTGCACGAAAGGAACGCACAATGAAAGGCGTAGACATTAAATCTCTATTGTTCACAGGCCTTTATTGCTGCTTAAAGTGTGGACGAAGTTCATTCCTGACTTTTAATAAACTTGCCGGATAAGGAGACTCTTTTAAGAAGACCTTAAGCCAGTTTAATGAATAGGGACGCACGACTCGCCCTTCAGAAGCACTAAATTCTCATCTGGAAGGGCAAAGTCTCGGGTATTTGCTTCGCCGGTCCCGAGTTACGAGATGCGCTTTCAACTGGCAGGATCTCCGGATTAAAACTGGGGTCGAGGACCTGATGGAGCTAACAGCAGCAGCGGGGCCCGCTGAACATAGACTCGTAACGCTTGTGGAAGGAAGTGCCGGAGGGGAGTTTTGTGTGATGTGTTTGACATCATGAAGATACTAAAGAAACGATATGGAAAAATGTAAAGAGACCCGGCTTTTAATCTTTGTTTCCATGTTTAGAGAAATGTATTTGCCTGTATTTGAAAAGCATAGCCACAATGAAAAGGATTGAAATCGGGTATCCAAAAAAGAATAGAAACTGGAGTTTGAGATCGATGTTCAAGAAAAGACAATATTGATTCTATTCCAGCACTGAGCTATGGTTCGTGCGTTGGAACTAAGGTAGGAATTTTTATTGCCTTTATCCTTTTCAAACAAGAAGACAAAAACCCATTCAAAGACCCCTGGTTGACCCAAGATTCCCTCGCTCCCATCTTTCAACGAAGAATTTAGAACGCACGAGGCGCCGCGAGAGAACAATGGAACCTACAATACAGGGAGCGCAGCCAGAACTGTGGCATAGCGATATGAGTCTGCTCAGACTTTAGACCTAGCAGTTTGAGACTGTTCAGACTTGAAACGTAACATTATGAGTCTGCTGAGAACATAGACATAACAATGCGAGTTGCCTGAGACTCTTGACTTGGCAATGTTAGTTTGCTGCGACTTTGGACTAAGCAACATTATTCTGCTGAGACTACTAACGTCAAAACATAAGAGTTTCACAAAGAGGCTTGACTTTCCATCTTAAATCTACTGCGTTTAGAAGTTTCAATATAAAGAGGCTACTGAAACTCTGGCTAGAAATAGAAAATACACTGAGGCTTCTGAAGGGGTATGAAGGCTGCCTGCTTTCAGAAGCCGTCAGGGCCCCTGTGAGAGGGATCTGTGGGATGATAATATAAGGTGGAAAATTATTATTGCTCACTCAGCCAAATTACACAGAAATCAAACCCCTGACTCGTGAAAAGTACGTCTCAAATAGTGCATAGCAATAATGACAAAAACAGTTGACATTAAGATACTGAACGGATATTCACGTGAGCACGGCAGCACCCTGATGACCTCGTCTAAAAATATTGTTAGTGAAAATTTAAATTGTACCTGGCGCTTTGAGAATATTTCATTCGAACTTTTATCCAACAAACTTTCAGCTGCGCCATGCAGTACTCGAGTCTGTAAAATTAATCTTAGTGAAATGAGTGCCACAGAAAATAAATTTTTCTTGCGAATTTCGTGCGTGGAACGTAGGGTAAGAATTTTTATTGCTCTCCCAATTTCTAGTTTCCAATGACAGACTCTTGTAATTTCATTTGAAAGCCCGAAACTCTGCGGAACGTGGCAAATATACAAATATTTTTCGATAAGCTCTAAAAAGTACAACTTTTTGAGTGTTGTTGAGAATATTTTGTACAAAAATACCACATACGTTAGAAACTGGCATGACTTTTTGAGCTCAACCTTGGATCAAACGGTAGGGGTGACGTACATGCACGTAAATATATACGAGCTAGCGGCTCCTCTGCTTCAGAGATATGAACTGTATGGAGAGTATTACCAGTATTCAAGTATCTAGCTTACGAGTCCTATTTCCTTGCCAAAATATCAACTCTACGGATAGAACTACCAGTATTTAAGTATCTAGTTTACGAGTCCTATTTCTTTGCCAAAATATTAACTCTACGGATAGCACTACCAGTATTTAAGTATCTAGCTCACTAGCCCTCCCACTTCGTTGCCGGAATATAAACTCTACGGAGAGTATTACCAATATTTAAGTATCTCTCTAAGAAGTCCTGATCTATTTATAATCAGATCTAAAACAATAACTCGGAATTTCTAGATAAAAAGGAAGGAAGAAAAAAAAATTCTAAACAGTTATTTTATTCTACGCTCAACTGATTTTGGCACAGATGAAAAACCAGAGCGTTATACAGGAATAGCAATTGAAATAACGCAACAGAAAGAGGGACAATCATTTATTCCTCCAGTTCGCTGTTCATTTAATAACATTCATCATTCTCAGTTCAACTGCCATGGACCACAGGTATAATTATTTCCACGCACATAGCAGAATATTTAAATAGACAATTTTTTAGAGCATTCTGTTTCAGTTAAATCCAGTCCTAAAGGTTTTCTTACCAACGATTGCATATTGTGGACTAAGACCGAGCGTGCGAACGCCCATCCATAGCTATTACTCTATAAAGATGGTCGTCCATCCAAAAATTTATTTTCACGCCATGATATACGTATGCAGCATGGGGCTGCTGCACCAGAGACGTGGACTCAAGCCGTTCTCTCAACACAGCTCGAAATAATTCATATCATTCGGTGAGGTATTTATGTCGGTCATACCTCTCTGAGTATTCTCTAATTCCTGAATTTTGTGGTGTGGACGCTGTGCATCGCAGTACGTCAGTGCTCCGGAGACATCAATCATCGGTGAAGGAGTTATTTTACTGGCCGGAACATCAGGGACCTCCTGCGTACAAACTTCCCAATGGAAACATGCTAGCGAAATTCTACCACCGAACATAAGCCTAATACTGACCTGATGAATACTTTGTTCTAATCTGATGAATATCTACCATCAACCTGATGAATAGTCAACACCAATGAGATGAATACCCAGCACTAATGAGATGAATACCCAGCACTAACCTAATGAACATACAGCACTCACCTGACAAATACCCAACACTCTCCTGACAAATATCAAGCACTCACCTGACAAATACCCAGCACTCACCTGACAAATACCCAGCACTCACCTGANCCCAGCACTCACCTGGCAAATACCCAGCACTCACCTGGCAAATACCCAGCACTCACCTGGCAAAGGCCCAACACTCTCCTGACAAAGATCGTGCCAGACCAAGTGAGGCTGGTCGTCCTCTTCACAGCTCCTAACAGGACTGCCCAGAAAAGCAGTTATAATAATTACCAAACATTAAGCATTAAAGTGGCTGGGCTGAGTCGTCACGATCGCTAATTAGGCCTATTTGGGCCTCAGAGGGGCCATTGCTAGGCCTACCTGCCTCATCACTAACGAGCTTGCTCTCCGCAAATGCGCGTTTTTGCCGTGGGTCTCCTCCCCCTCCCCCTCCCACGAGGGGAGTCCGTCTTCCCCAATGAACTTCGCTGATGTTTTTGTCATCAGGCGAACTCTGGACGGACCGTTCTCAGAGTCCAAAAAAGAACGTGGAATATTAATTGCCGAGCTAAATGAGAGCTGGTAGCTTTTGTGCAGTCGTTGCGAGCTCAAACGACTGCACAAAAGCTACCAGCTCTCATTTAGCTCGGCAGTGACAAGTTACGAGCTCAAAAATAAAATGAATTCCTAATTTGAATACCTGCTGGCACAGTGCAGATTGCTCATGCGGCTGAAGAATTTTTTCATAATTCTCAAAGTGACGTCAGTCAGTGGGCGTACGTTGGGCAGCATGAAAAAATATAGTGATTTCTAAAATACGAGCATCGGATCCATGAGGGGACTGCTACTGAAGGAGTGGACATGTAATAATTGTAAACAGGCGAAGATTTCGTATGGAAAAGATGCGAATAAAAAAAGGTCCAGAGAATTATCACAGAGCGCGGAGGCGCAGGGAGCACGCAGAGGAGTCCCCGCAACTGCCCGCCACTTCATCTCACTACGGCAAGTACGAAGTCAGGACCCATAGCCGACCGTGAAAACATCTTCCATCAGAGAAAAATTTTCAGACCATCAAAAATATTAGCGTTGCAAATCCGTCTTGGGTAAGAGGGAAGGTAAAAAACATTCCTCGAATTGCAAAACATCTCCGATGAAATTATTATTTTTTATTTTGATAGAAAGCGGCGAGTTCTGTCACTGTGAGTTTGTGCGAAGCAGCCAGCAAACCTTAATAATTTCAAACGCGCACGCTTTCCGAGTATTATCCTGAGTCTGGACGTTGTATTATCGATACTTTGCGATGTAAACATACACATGTAGACGAAAAAATTGCACATCGGTGTATGCATGTCATATGAGTACATCGAGTGTGACGCTGATGATGAAGAGCTCAAAGTTTTGCAGCTCCTGCTGCAGCCCACCCCCAAAATTTGAAACTATAATGAAAATTTCGATGTAATGCAACAATATGAGACATTTCACGTTTCGTGGCTCGGAGGCTGCAGCTGTGAGATACTGCAGCTGTAAGAGATGTGAGAAACAGCAGTGGTAAGATTCTGCAGCATTAGGATGGTACATATGTGAGACGCAACAGCTGTGAGATGCTGCTTCGTTGCTCCCACACCTGCAAAGAAGATTTAAGGTCAGCTCTGACTATGATCCTCATTAGTTTTCTCAGTCGCCCACTTCTTTTCATTTCCCTCGAGGATCGCTACGGCCTCCTCATGCCCCCTGGCAGTCACCCCCCCCAGCTGTGGGTGCGCGCTGAGCTCTGACGTCCACTTCTGGGACGGTCTTTGTGTCCAGTAAGTCCATTGAAGCTGCTCGCAGCGCCGTAAATAGAGGACTCGGTCGCGTACAGTTGCTTAACATTATTGGATTCCGATGCTCTCTTCGATGAGGCTCAATAATGCCTTGAAGTTCACTCATTTCTTCAAATTGGGTGACCAATTATAGGTCATACCCTCTTAGAGGATGAAGACGAAGCTTGCAGTCGTTACTGATGGATTTTGGGATGACAGGCGATTTAAAGCATTGGTATTTTGAAGTTGAAGAAACGTGGGGGCATCTTATAAATTGCAGGCAACTGGTTAGAGATTTATGATTACTGACTGATATCTGACCACAGAGTGCTAATCAATGATTACTGGTGACTAACTACTGATAGTTGATTACTAATTACTCATAACTGAGTACAGGCATGCAGTTGATTACTGATTAGTGACGAGTGACTATAGCTAATTGATTACTGATTATTTGTTACCCAGCATTAATTCCTGGTTACTGATCACTGACCCCAACTCTGCCCGCACTGGTCAGACGATCATTACGGGCTGATCAGGGGGCTCATCAAAGAACGTCTACTGCTCTGATCCCTTAATGTGATCCGGTTATAAGATTTCTTAATTAGAAACTTCAGTATATACAGTGCGTAGAAAGTCATCAGACTGAACAAACAGCTTTAATTTCCACTAAAAAATACTGATAATTATAAACGAAGTGTAATAATGTCTAAATTTCAAGTTTACCGAGCTTTACAGTTCAACTTCACAAAACACGTGCAAGCATCATTTGGCAGGGCTTTTTAATCGCCTGCCAAAGGCGAAGGACCTTGTCGAGTTGCCATCGGAAACCATTCACAGAGATTTGAAGCATTTCTTGTGGCATTTTAGACCATTCCCACTCTGAAAATTCCTTAAGAGAATCGAGATTAGCATGGGAAGGAGCAAAGGTTTCTGAATCCAACTTCCACCGCACACAAATGTTCGTAGGATCCAAATCAGGTGAAGATTTATGTCTCAGTTTTTACTCCAGAACATTAGAAAACGAAGTCATCGCCACCCGAAAGTCTTGATTGAGGTGAGGTCATCTTGTTGAAAGGGGACCAGCTGATGTGTGGAATTTTTTCTCATATCAGCAATTACTGGAACGAAATATCGTCAACGTAAGATATTCCGTTAATCTACGCGCTCAGTCACACGAAAATACGTGGCCGTGATTCCGGAGAGTTTGAAATTACTGTTACTGAAATTCACGAGGCTCGTTTGTATTCGCGATAGAATATTCTCGTTGTAATCAGGATGTCATTTGACGTCTTCAGTCTTCAAGGAAACTCTGCCATTCTGGCAATTGAATTGGACCTCAACTATAAAGAGTTTTTCTCAAGAAGAAAACGAGCTCATGAGCAGTTGCTGACGTTTTGTCATTATGAAATGTTGAGGCTTGGGATCTGTTCTAACGATTATTTCTGTAGTTGTTCTAGTCTCATTCAACTGACTTGCCATCTTTCTCGTTGATCAATTTAATTTCCTGCTCAACCTTCAATCGAACGGCTTTGATGAACTTCTGGGACCGGGCAGATAGTGTTGTGCCATGTCTAAGACAATCTTCAGAAGCGTCCAGCTTGTGTATCTATGTGCACTACTTTAAAATTATTTCACATCACTTTTATATCACTAAGCCCTACTTCTATATCGATTTAATTACACTACCTTGAGTCAATTTACATTTTACATATATTCAAATCTAAATTATTTTATATCAATCTACATTTCTTCAATTCCCATTTACATACACTTTCCTTTTTAGTACTCAGCCCTTATGATCAATCCACAGCGTTGTAGACGCTCGATCGTGCCGCACTGGAGAGGCTAGTGAGGTCAGGAGTTGGCTCTCCCGTCGTGGCTATCGCAATGACAGCTTTACGTCTGCTCATTTAAAATAAAAAACTAAATTTAGGAATGAATAGCCTAACAGACTTATACAAACAATTTCTTAACGCAGGAACCTGTTTCGCTGAGCAAAAATTCCATCCAAACCGAAAACTTTTCATACATTTAGAAAAGAAAGGGCCAGCATCGTAGTCTTTCGATATGATCCCTCGGTCAAATCTCTTCACATGATTTCAATTTTAGACAGAATCTTTCTCTATAATTCTTCAGAACGATCCTTTAGTCAGAGCTCAATTTAAGTTCCTCAGCAGCATCCCTCGACCGTCCAAGAAAATCCCACACTTTTCCCAAACAAAATCCCCTTGAAATCCCTCACCAAGATCATTCACAAAGTCGCTCAAT
>VOMN01019172.1:0-23396 GCA_014899125.1 Orchestia grillus
TATGGCCTGGTACCTCTAATATTCTTCATTTTAGTAAATAAAGTAATTTTCCACATTTCCTTTCAACCTCCTGAGCATTCTTCTGAAGTTCTAGTGTCAGTACGTTTTCTTTTTTTAGCAATGACAATTAAATCTTAATTTTGTGCTCTGTAAATTCAATCGCCAAAGTTGAGAATTTTTCCTCATTAGAAACGACAAACCTATCCTTCGCCCATTTGATAGTCTGCTCACTGTTGTATACTTTGGGTTCCATTCCCAAAGGTGCAATAAAACTATTGCAATTTAAATAACAATAACTGGACCCATAAGACAGCGGAATGCATTCAATGGGCAATACATGAAATTACAATAAACCATTCAACAACACCTCCGTACGGAGGTATGCAACCATTGTAACACGAAAAAAACTCGACTCGTCTGGCGCCACGAGTGAGACGAGTTTCACCAGTGCGGAGTTGGCACAGCCTTGGGCAGCCGACCAGAAAACCAGCATGAACATCAAGTGACGGAATGGTCAAACGAGAACTGGAAAGTACGGACACCAAGATGTTCATTGAACGTGTCGATTTATCTCCAACTGTTTTTAACCGGGAGAAATGGAGGAAGTGAAACTTAAATATCTCTCAAACGTAAACTAAACTCGCAAATGAATCTTGCAGTCACTGTTGGCGGCTAAATTGAGCCGTTGGTTGGATAATTTACCTACCAGGAAAGGTGATACTCCAAGGTAACTGGGGAAGTGGACATACACTATCAGTAAATATCCTCACTTTTCACGTTAATTAAAGAACTTGAATTCCCTCAATCTAGTTCCCAATATTCACTTGAAGATAAAGCTCTTTACCACATTTTTGGGAGAAAAACTAACAATAAATTGAAGTTGTTTGGTAGAATCAGATGCCTCAATGAGTAATTTCATGCTACACAAATAGTACGCTGTATTTGAAGATCATGTGCTTGAATACATAAATATTTAAAATCTTACGACATGAAATTTCTAACGCCAGTAGTTATATTTGTTTTTTAAGCGCTATATAAAAGGAGAAGCGAGGCACAATAAAGTACCAAACACAACGGACCTTGGTACTTCATTCCACGCTCCTGTCACGTTTGAGTGAAGCCTGTCGTTCCACTACCAAGGCAACCGCAAGATCCTATTAGGCCTGCAGTTGAAGAATTACTCATGTGGAGACGTTTCAGGAATCTATATTGTCTCGATAGAAAATCTCCCAGTGATGGAATGTCTTCTAGGGTTAAACAAACCTACGGAGATAGAACTATAAAGGCAAGATTATTTTCATTTATTCGTCGGTGCACACAGAAATATTTTTTGTTTCTCATGAATCATCAAATTTATTTAATAACGCGTAGAGTTTCTTCGTAGTCCACGGTTAATCTTTTGTGATGTAAATTTTCATTATAAAATCTGTCCCTCTGGATCGAACGCAATAGCCTGAGGATTTTACTTAATATTGAAGAAGCTCTACTTCATTTTTCCATATGTTTTCGCCGGATTATCTATAATTTTGGCCGCTGGTACGCCAATATCGCCGCCGTATAGGCCATTTCCGCTGCCTTAAACGCAATAATCGCCGCGCAGATTACTGGTTCAACCATCGTTTCATACCGCCGCCCGAAAAATAAATATTTATGCAACATGCAACAAATTTGATGAAACTGCAATGATTTTCTGGAGTGAGACCACGGAGTTAATTGATCATTTTCATGCATATATACTCGTATGCATTATCTTCCGTACAGGAATGAATCAGTTTTGCAATATATTGAATACAGAGTCCAGAACGTGTACGTGTCTGTCCGTCACTCATTCTAAATTTAGAATAGAAGCAATCGCGATATCATTAAAACTGAATATGTATTAAAATGAAAAATTTCTTGAGACATTGTAAAAGTAGAGTTGGTTCTTTTAGCTCACGTGTGTGGAAATTAAAAAAATTCTGGATTTTTAGAAGAAGAACATTAAAGCTGATCTACGAATTGAGTCAGAGAGACTATTATTATTATTTGTTAGCTTAAAGCTCCCTAGCCACCTTAGACGATCTTACGAGACCGACAAGAAGGGACCCTTTAGCATGGACTTGAGAAAACGAGGAATCGATGTACCGGTGTATTCCCACACAAAATTCTATGCGCATATAAACAGCCAGTTAAGGAAAAAAAGTTAGAAAAGATAAAAAATAATCAGCGAAAAAGGAATGAAAACGGAAAGAAGCAAAACGGGCACAGATGATAGGAATCCCACGGCCTAGCTATAGCTGAGGTAACCTAGAAGTGTCCCCCCCTCCTGCGGGAGTCAAGGAGACTTGTTATTATTTTTTACCCACAAAGCAGGTAAAATCTTAGAACAGATTTTAGATATTTTTCTAGAAGCATCAAGCACATATGGTCTTACGCGAAAGAATGTTTCACAACTATGTAGAAAATGTTTACTATTCTCTCAGTTGTAAGATGGCTTAAGCATTTGTTTACCTCTTCGAATTGAAGTCGAATCAGTAAACACGATTGATCATGATTGATCATAAATTCACCTCATTAATGTAACGTACGAGTATCAGGAAACGTGTCCATCGTATCTTTTGAAGCACGTGGCCGACTATATTGCTTTAGTTAACAGTCACAAAACATAACATTTAGTATACTTCAGTTAATTTGCATCGGTCCAGTTAAAATGGCTTAAATAAAAGAGGTATGTAAAGTAAAAAAATTGTACTGTATGACACCATGACTTGCAGCTTATACATTTCATCCAAGCTGCACTGACGCATTGATCGTACAGAGCTGGATGGTGAATTGCTGACTTTGTTTCTTTTGTAAACCAGTTGACCGCCCTTGTAATATTGGGTCTCACAAGCTATTAACATCATTGCGAAGCATCAATCCTTGTAGATCTTTCACCCTTGTGTATTTTAACGATGGACAGGTTTACAAGTTCATAGATCTTCATCTAAAATTGTAATTTTTTATAGCCGCCGGCTATTTCCCATACCCGCCCGACATGCTTATTTATCTGAGAGGCGGCGCTAATTATCCCCCGTTATCGCTGACAAATTTATTTAAGGGGCGCATCAGGCCGCTATATATCGTCGCCTCGGAGACGATAAGTACGCATAAATATTCACTCCGGACCGGTACAGATAAATGAAAATTATCGATAAGGCGGCGGCGGAAAAGTTAGCCAGGGTTGATAAGGGCTGAATTGCTAACGATGAACTTATATTTCCCAAAGTAGTACTACAGGTGTACCAATTTTCTACACAATCCTATTTTAGCATTTCTCTACTGAGCATCAACCGAGTTTCGTTTGAGCCGCGTGGATGCGACTGAGCCTACTGACTACTAGAAATGGAAATATCCGATGTTGTTCAATACAACGATTGAATCCAGACCGATGCAGATACCGACACTGGCTGACGTAGGTGTCATTAGTTAATACAGAAAACAAATCTAATATCAAAATAGCTCACGAGTGGTTGATATGCTGCGATACGGACATCTAGAATTACCGAATCGACCGATGCCGCCGATACAACGAAAATGACTGGTCATGTGAATACCGATACTTTTGTCCCGCCATCACGAAGCACTTCGGATATATGTATCCTGGGCACTGACTGTTACCTGCGAAAACCGGTGTTATTTTGGTAGAGTTTTGGAGCCAAAATTATTTACGAGAGCCGAGCAAGAGCCAACACTGACAACAGCTCAAATTGACGATATCAATTCGTGTTAGAACTATTTTTTATACATAAAGCATCATTGCGTCTATTTTTATATTACATGTTATAGGGTTTGTTTCTCATGCGGTCTTTTTGTGATTTTCTTCCAGCCCGAAGTAATTTCCAGCGACCGTCTCAGAGCTGTGCTACTGAGATTATCAGTCGCGAGCGGCACAGTTATTCTGATAACTTCGATATCTTGGGGAAAATGAGTCGCTGACCACACTGTCAGTCCTAACTGCCAACTGAAAGACGTAATTTCAGTTCAGAAACTATTCTGATGCTAAGCAAGGAGTAATAGTTTTGCCCGTTCAAACTATTACAAAATTAGGGATCATCTGGTACATTTGAGCTATCGAAATGAAGCACGTCTAATGTCATATGCAAAATTTGATCTCAACTCGTGAAGGCATACAAAATTTTTGCACATCAGTATTTTCTCATTGCCACACATTCAATTTCTTCCTCGAACAACAAATTTGTGGGAACCAAATACTTTCCAGTTGGTATCAAGCTAAGCAGAAAATTTTTACACTCTACAATAACTTGGGAGACAAATTTAACATAATGCAGTTGGCTTCTGCATGGAAGTCCAGCAATCTACCGACCAAGTTCCCATTGTTCAGTGAGATTGAGATACCCATCAAATCTTATCTACCCAGGCATTATTCATACAACAGAATGAACAAAGTAAATACTGGTGCCCAAATTTAGGCGTATTCAAAGAAGAGCATGACTTTTATCTGCTCCCTTCCATAATAACGTCATGACTCATAAAGAATAAGATCCATCAACTCCACTCATGTGGTAAAAGCAGCGAGAGACTCTGAACAAATTAAAATGAAGACATTCCGTACGAATTCAACTCAGAAGCCAAAAAAAAGCTTCTAGGGTAATTTAATTCCATGTTACCTTGTCATGCTTTTGATCGAAAGTTTTANTGTATACAGTACTATCATCTAGGCATGTTAAAAGTATATATCTCGAATACAAATCCTTTGAAATAAATATTCTAATCAACAGCTTTGCCATGACGTTTAATCTACCGTACATACTACTAATCTAATTATTAACCAAGTTCCGAAATTCTATATGAAAAAATAGTTAACAAATACATCAAATATTTCTCTATATAAGTAAATATACCCGCAAGGGACTACTTGCCTCTTTTTTTGTGAAAATGGCTAATAAAATCAGCATTTAACTTTACATTCTGTTAATTACAGCCATTTCGAAAGCACAAAATGAATGTACAAGCATTTGATTACCCGGGAAAGTTCTGAGTGATTTTAAAGTAAATGTTTATCTTATTTAACAGATCCCTAGTGCGGTTCATTAAATTGCAGTGTAGCTTTAGCATTGGTAATGAGTTTCTTATCTGTCTTCCTAGTTCACGAATAAATTCAATAGATTTTTTATCTCAAGTACCCTCTACAATTCAATAAAATGGATAGTAAATATTTTGCATTTCAGATGGAATTTCTTTATGCGGAGAAGGTGAAAATGCTGCCGAGACTGTCAAAAACATTCGTAATGGTGATGATGCTCTGGGTGCACCAACTGTTTGAAGGCGGTTTTCAAAATTTGAAACTGGAAACTTAACTTAGGCAGACAACCATTGCAGTATGAGAGCTTTAAATTGGATAAGGATGTTTTGACGACAATAGTTTCAAAACGGTAATACCACAACTGAAGAACTTGCAGTATACCTGGGCTCCTCAAAAAGTAAAGATCATCCATTTTGCATCTAAAAGGCACTGAAAACATTTCAGACAAAACCATATAAATATGAAAGGCCTTAAAACTCCGATAGAACAGCTGGCAAAGTTCGCTTCAAGAAACATCCATTCAGCATGACGAAGCACCGTTAAAACTGTCGAGCTATATATATATATATAGGACAAATTAGGCGCGAAATGGAGAAGCAGAGACAAGGAGCATCTCTTAAGGACGAGAACTCGTGGAATGGACAACATTGCAGATAGCACAACTCACTCTTCGAGGCTCAACTGAACGGATTTTGACCTAACTGACTACACTTCGTGATTGAGTAGTAACCCAGTGTTCAACACACAATTGTAGTTACATGTAAAATGTGATAACACAATTAAATCACTGTCAAGGTAAAAGAAAGAATTATCTGAAACTATATATCCAAGATTCCTTCTTCATTGAGTAAGAATGAGAGCACTACGAATTCAATTTGAGAGTCCAAATGAGTTAAGAAACTATTAAGAAAAATACGGAAAATATTAAAACATGCAATTTCATAGCTCTTTTGTGTTGGTCGAACGTACTTCGGAAAAATTCGAACTATTTAATTCATGGCAGATAGCAAATGAAACTTCCCTTCCAATATCATGTTTCATTGTCGCTACGTTCTGCTCACACGAGCTTCACCCCGTTGCAATTTAACATTGCCAATCTACCATGTTCTGAACTAAGCCAGACGTTACTTTTAATTCGTTCATACACAAGAATATAAGAATTGGGCTGTCGCCGGGTAAAAACATCGTGTCTAAATCCGGCGGACACGGTTAAGTTTCCAACAGTCAGCCATTATCACGGTTTCTAAAGCCCGACAGCACCCGCTGACGCTCCTTCACTCATCAGCAGCGGTCTACTCACTCGACCGTGTGACTCACAGCTTCATCAAGCAGGAAAAAATTTAAGCTAACGCCAAGAAATTCAAGCTAACGCCAAAAAATTCAAGCAAGCGCCGAGCCACGCCTCCGTAGTTTCATTTCCTGACGGGCAAAAATTTAGTCAGATAGATATTTTTTGAACAGGTTTCCTATCGTACTTTGTTAGCTATAATTATCTGATGCAATTGGTACTGTAAATCTTTCACGCAAAGATGCCCAGTATTTTCTAGCTTCTTGCAAATATTAATCTGAAATTTTATCTAATGTAGAATCACTGCTATTGTCTGTTGGCGAAAAGCAGATGCTAGCATCCGTGTGCGAAGATACAGAAAATAATACGGAGTGTAAATGTTGAAAGCATTTAGCAGGATTATGAATTTAAACTGAGCATTGTGCTCTGGTCATCTTTATTTACAAGTATGACCGAACAGTAAGCTCTGGTCATCTTCAGAGGTGTGCTCTGAATACTTCGTACATAATACCGCAAAATTGACCAAACAGAGAGAAATGTACTTCGTACTCACACGTTTTCAAGGGAGTGTCAGTGGGCAATGGAAAGTATTATTGTCTTATTTCTGTCGAAGAAATCAAATAAATCATTTTGATGATAGACTTTGACTATAGCAGCCATTCGACGAATGATGTAGCAGTGGCTAGGAGCACCTCTCTGAGAGGAAAAATGAAAAATTAAAGAAATAAATAATCGAAGATACTGAAGAAAATCGAAATGCCATTTTTTCGACTACTTTGAAGATCTTCGATTCTTCAATTTCTCCATTTCATACTTCAAATTTTTCTCGAAAAGAACCCGGAAGAAGCCGGAGAAAAAAGGAAATAAAATAGAAAATTAAATACGCAATTAGGATACGCTAAAAAATGTACCTAGAAATTGACTTTCACCATAAATTCTACACCTCCGTCCCCGAGAAAAGCTGTACCTTACCAAGACAAGCTGCAAGAGACTCTCCATCACCCAGACGAACGGGAGAGCAAAATAACTGCGAGGCTGTCTAGGCTTGAAAATCCTTCTTTAAGACATACACGCGAACTACTTTGTTTTCTGACGTTCAACGGAGATGAATATATTTTACTCCAAATACATAAAAATATCCCTAGCAAATTCACAGGCCTGCTCTCAATCGCGCTATTTAGTTCAGAAACGAGTTTTTCAGTTAAAATGACTGAAAAACACGTCTCAACACCCATTGCAGATTGGTTATTTTCGGAGGAAATCTGATCAAAAAATGCGTCTTTAGATGGCGCAAAGAACCCACCTGCAGCATGCGGCCCCTGATCTGAGGCGAGATGATAGTGGCGACCCTGAAGACCAGCCAGCAGCCCGTGATGACGGCGAGCGACAGCAGCCAGAACCAGAGCAGGATGTAGATCTTCTGGTTGATGATGTTGACGGCCAGCAAACACATGGTGTCGTGCACCTCCACGGTGCCCGATGGGCCGTATGACCTGTCAGGTTAAACAGAATTTTTTTGAAAAAGAACCTTTATATTAATTCCAACACGTTTCAATGTTGGGTTATAAATGTCTTACAACAACTAGTGTGGTGAGGGATGTGAGGAATGTGTGGTTTAAACTTCCTTTTCCAAGGGAAGTACTCCATGGTCACGTGAAAAGCCCCACCTGAGCCGAGGTCCGAGCCCTGGTCCTATCGGCTGTGAGGCCATCACGCTAACCACTACACCATGGAGCTCACAAACAGTTAGCTTAATGGCAGTAAAATATCCAAGGTAAAATACCCACTTCCACCACCATACTATAAAAAATGATTCTCCGAGTACGCACCCTGAGCGAGCATACGCTTGCAGTAACAATAAGCATAAGGATTAGCTTGCAATAATAAAATATTTTGAGACCTGGGGCTAAGAATACTATTAGGGATGCTCACACCCGCACACACCCCACCGTGTGGCCCCCGTAGGGACACATCGTCCCGTAGGCAAAGCTAGGCTGCCATTTTATGGCAACAAGCTGCCAGCCTGACTGCGATGCTGGAACAGGCCATGAACTCCAGTACAATAATCTCACGGACGCTTCAATTACGGACATTATAAGTTTTCGCATAGGAATTCGTATAACAAGTAAAAAATTGTAACCAGATTATAAAAATGTATTTTGTTATCAACTGCAGATGGTATATTGATTATACTGAATTCAAATACCAAGACCACAATAATGTTCATGAACGCTCTCTGCACCTGTAAATCGGCTCTTTATTCTATACTTCATATTATATCAGCTCCGTGGTGGTAAAGATGCTAAGTACAGTACAAACTCGTGACAAAAAATGAATTCCGTATTAATACTTTTCCTACCCACAGTCACCCAGATTCATTTCCGTATAAAAATATACGGACAAATAAACAGAACTTTGGCAAACCCTTATTTACTAATTGAGCGGCTTCAACAACTAACCGACAGACAAATCATAAGAATGTTTAAGTAACGCATATTGATTCCGATAACAGTGCTCTAAAAATTTTTCTCCAGAAACTGAAGGCGCGCAGCTGTAACCTATAGCTCTATATTAAGGCTTGGAATTTCAAAAAGGAATCTTCATCTCTTACGCATAGAAACCGGCGTTCATACGCATAGAAACAGGCGTTCACACGCATGGAAACAGGCGTTCACACGCATGGAAACAGGCGTTCACACGCATGGAAACAGGCGTTCACACGCATGGAAACAGGCGTTCACACGCATAGAAACAGGCGTTCACACGCATAGAAACAGGCGTTCACACGCATAGAAACAGGCGTTCATCCGGGCACGCAGAGCTCGCTACACAGGCAGACAGCGCTGTAGATGAGGCTAGAGGCGGGTATAGGTGGGGCATGGGGGGCACGAGCCGTCACAGGATTAGGCCTAACATCACCACCAGGACGCCAGCTCCCACTAGGGGCGGTCCAGTGCAAACCTCGCACACCCTGACTCCCGCCAAAGGAGTGTGCTCTTTAGCGTCGTTAACCATGAATATTCCAAAGGGCGGTATTTCCCACTGATTGGCTGATGTTCCCAACAGCGGCCTCACTTTTTCTCCACAGCGCAAAGTGAAATATGTGTATTTTATTTGCTAGGTTATCAAGATGAAATATTCTCGTTTCGGCTATGGCGTGCAAAGAGTTAAATTAACTTTGGGATTCCAAAGATAGATAGTCGTGCTACACACACTAAAGACCTTTAAAATCCTTACCGCCTTTTTTTTGTACTCCCCTTATTTCTAACTAGCACATGGGTGCATCAAAATGGTTAGAATGGTCCGTCACCACACACAAGCGAGAGAAAGTCAACACTCAGCACGTTCCCAGGCCGGGGAAGAAGTCGAAAAAGAGAAGAAAGGTGACAGCTAACACAACCTGTCGAACGTAACGGATTCGGAAAATTTCGATTACTTTGTCCATTCATAGGTAAGGTTAAAAATATTTGTTGCAAGGGAACTGATCACCACTAGTGGAAAAAATGTATTCGGAACACATTTCGCAAACATACAAGTTGCTTCGAATAATGGTTCACTATAACGTAGGTATAAGTACAAAATAGAAATGCCTCGAGTAAACGGAAGTTACATTGCCGGAGTAAAAATAAAAATTCAGTATTTGGGTTACAAATAATAGCCTATACACAATCAATAGAGGTAGTAGTCCGTTAGATTCATCAATACAATCAATATTTGGGCTATATTTAGGCTGCTCTGGATCTGAAAACTCCAACTGCGTCGATGTTCTCGATTATACGACAGAAAATGAAACTTTTTACCTTATTAAAATAAATATTGGCTAAAACGATACAATTCATCTAAAGGAAGGAATCCTTCATGAAAGCTACCAGTAAAGACGAAAAATAGAAAAAATTAAACATTTAATGAATTTCAACGGAACTCCATTCCGGCACGAGAACAAATTTTCACATTAATAGCGTGCAGATAAAACGCGCGTTAGACATTGGAGAGACGAAATTAAGAGGAAATAGCGACGAAGCAGAGGTGCGGAGACGCAGGAAAGAGTTCGTGGAGCCGTGGACTTGCGCTTGCAGTTCCACGAAGTGAGCCAGTCGCGCTCTCGCCCGCGCGGCAAAAGTGCGAGACGCCATTGAGGCCAAAAAAAGGCCCAGCCACAATAGAGGAAGGAGGTAAATGAAGAACTTTGAACAGCGTCTTTCGAGACGGACGGGGCTGCAACGGTGCTTGTCTGTTGACTCTGTCTATAGACGCGACCCGATGAGAGCATCGAACTTTCTCGTCGAGGAATCATTGTGAATATCACGCCGACATTACGTGCAGCCACACTGATCTCGCCTCTACTGAAGCCACTACTTCTACCTATGCTAACTTATTATTGAATGAAAATTATGATGTACACTTATGTTAACAGCACAAAACAGACACTGGCTAGTCTAGTACTATTCTTTTATACGTGCGGATGCACTAATGAGTTCATTGAAATAAGGGTATAAATAAACTTATTGCAATAACCTCATTTGCAAAAGTAATTTACCTATAACCAGAAACAAGGTGCATGACGTTTGAAAGCCATTGCTGGCGCTTAATTTCGTATGCAGTTGAGTCGTCGGAAAGCAGTCATCTAACGAAAGATGACGTAGATAACACGTGGGGGAGTTACAGCTCATCACGAATTATGAAACCCCTGTTAAACTTTAAAAAAGTTAGCTCTAACATTCTCTTTAAGCCCTGGGACAGAATCCTTGCATAGAAATGCGTTACGGATACCTTATAGCATCATGCCTGTACACACACACAGACGGCTCAGTGTGTCCGAGGTTATCAGTTGCACACACAAAGATTTGCTGTCGCTGCACTTGCGTCCACATCTGCGACGAGTGCCGACGAGCTACGAACACTTGCAGCCTCTACAAAGAAGAAATTCACACAGGGTCCAGCTAAGGCTGTAATGAGGACATATTCAGTCGTATTACAAACGTGCATGAAAAAAGTCAGCAGGATTCCTTACAAGTGTTCTCTAACGCTTTTCTTTCACCGCTGTCAGACGCAACAGACGACTGGCTCAGTAATAGATGATCACTAGACGCAATGTTGGTAGGGTAAACGATGCTGTAGCTATTCAGCAGTGACTTGTTGGTAGCGGTAATATGAAGAGTAACAGCTAGTATCCATCAAGAAATTGAACGTAGTTTCTAGTGACATCGAATATGTAAGCCCTATGATTGCACTCTTCTTATGAGATTCTAGGGATGCTAAACAGTTTTTCTCATTCAAAGTTTGAGATAACTTCGGAGTCCAACACAATTAGATTAGGTACTTTTCCTCATTATAAGTCGTTAGAAAAAATTCATTCGTTCGCAAGAGCACAACTGCGCGCGAGGAGCTTCTCAAGGGTCTGCCTGTGCAGTTTGCAGTGACAGCAGCATCCCGCTCATGAGCCGCACAAGACGTTGATTTACTTCAACACTATTGGATTTCTCTTTAGTATTTACTCGCCTGCTACTAAACTGCCAACCTGGATGCTTGAGTCCGACCTTTAAGGCAACTATTTCTTTTGAGTTATAGAAGCAGATTACTGAACTGAACGCAAGCGAAATATTTTGTCTATAGGGATAGTAAGGATGCTTGCAGGAGTTTGCACTGAAGTACAACTCAATGCTGAACGCATTTTATTTCACATCCATAACCTTCTCTCCGCAAAAACTTCGACGTCCGAGGAGAATTTGATAAAATTATAGAACAACTGAACAGTAAGCGCAGGCTCATCGACGGATATTCTGACGTCGGGCCACTTTGCTGTACTTTTGACGACGTGTGAATGAAAGTAAAAAAATAATTAGATAGTTCGCTACATCGCAGAAGACACAGGTGTCGTGGGATCTCGAGGTTTAAGACGCTATACTTTGTAATTATTCTGTCAGAGATTCTCTGCCAACCTATTATCACCCACAGTTTATGAAATTTTCACGCTCGTTACCAGCTCAAATACGGTTTTCAGAAATTGAGACGCTTTGATCACACCGTTAAAATCTAGGACACATAAATCAAGACAATATGAATGGCATACCTGTACTAACAAGAAGTTAAAGTAAAGTTATCGAATCTTTCATTCACTAAATCTTACGATACCATGAAGAAACATATGCTTAATACAATATTTGGAAAATTAAATGAGCAAAATTCGAATAGTAAGAGCCAAATTGGAACTGCCAGATCAATGTCAAACTGAATACAATTTCTCGNCAGTTGTATCTTTAATACCCGGATCCAGGTTGTATTTTAGGTCCACACGCAGCTGCCGTTAATTTATTTCACTATGAAGTTGCAAGAAAATTTTATTGCGTACGTTGTGTTCCTTGTATTCAGAAAATATTACACTCACAAAATGCACCAAATACAAAACTAGTGTATTTCTAGCACAGCTATGCATGCAGAAAAGAATCCGAATGCACCGACCATTATTAAAACGAAATTGCAACACAAACAAGTGCAAGTATTTTTATCAGATAAAAATTTGCGTAATAACATGTCCTGTGTAAAAGAAATTGAGAGACGGGCGGGCGAGCCAGCCATGGTCCGCCCCACACAGGTGTGCGCGAAGATGTCGGAATGAAACCATTTCCGAGAACGAATATGCGCTACTGCCTACAGTGGCAGTAGGGGACTTTTTCCCACGTGTGCACGTAGCCAGGTGACGGCTTTCTAAGCAAGGCGGCCTTAACCTTACTTTACGATGCATTTAAATGCTTGGAGCAAAAATTTGCGTTTTTAGGACCACAAACAGGACACTTGTTACAGTCAAAGAAAAACAAATCAGCAGGCAAAAATGTTTTCCATACTGAAGAGGATTGGAATCGTTTCTTTCATTACAACACTCGAACTTACTCAGTTGTTTGCAATCAAAAACTGAAGGATATAAGCAGAGGAAGCATCACTCGATACCACCTCAGTCCCCAGACTGCAGCACGCACTTTTCGTGCCAAGAACAACGGAAGAGGTTCACCTGCGTCTAAGCCCTTTCAATCAGGAAAAAAATCCATAAAATAACCCTTCCTTCAGAAAAATTCATACATCTAATAAAAAACTTTTACCAAAAACGCTATTCTACTACAAACCAGCTCTGCAACAAAAAATACAAAAAAACTAGCTCTTCCACCCAAAAATCCCCCTCGCTTGAAATAGAAATGCGAGAAACGAAGTCTCGAGGCTTAGATCCATAATTAATTCCTCACAACCGTTCAAGTCTCGAAACAAACTTAGCACCTCGTGAAAGTCGCAAAAAATCGGTCCCATGCTCGAATAAATATCCGGAGCGATCTAGTATTTTGCAGCCGGTAAAACGCGTCAAAACGAAGAATAGCGGTTGCGCGGGAGCGCTACTGCACATTACTTGAAGATATGTAGTGCGCATCATATGTTCAATTAGACGCAGTTAGTGGGGTCACTTGCTGTTGGATCCTACACTGTCAAGTCTCCCTTGCTCTAAAGAATTAGTTAGAACATGAGCCTGACGCGCATGGTGCATATGAGACGCAGTGTGACTATATTTCTAGCATACAATCTATTCAGGATGAATATTCTCTACAGTATGCTGAAAAAAATAATCTTCCGTGCGCCTACTTGATACAGAAATATAATAATTAAATTGAATTATGAACTGTTAGTAGTATTCTAGCCAATGCCATACGAAGGTAAACTTGTCGAAGCGCGTTATGCTCACGACACAGAGAACTACAACGTCGGAGAGATGGACCATAACGTGATCCTGTACAACTGCAAGTTGTTTGTGATGCCGAAACCGCAGGGAATCCGTCGTGACGTTCACCAAAACAAGGCGAGAAGAATACAAAATATCCTGACCCTGGCAGAAAGGAGAATTCACTGTACAATTCTTACTCAAAGCAGCGAGAAATTTCTCCATATCTGAGTGCCTGATGTTTTTACCCCAGATGGTACAGAAAATGTGTAGTTGAAGCGGCCTACTCCTGCTTGTACTTTACCCGACTTGTGTCTGACCAGAACTCTCTTTGCACTCATACGCAGGAAACGCCGTGGCACAGCTAGGTCACATCTGTGCTCTGATGCGACTCAGAAAGTCGCCGTTTGGGCTGCACATAGCTACCAGTGATGAAAACTACAGTAATAGAGAACCATTTTTAAAATATACTCTTCAATAGTCAAGAATAATCAGTGAGCCTAAGATCACCATAGATGTGGCACAGAGTCTGTGTAACTCCACAACGTCATCTGAGAACACACGCAGCCATGTACGAGACGTGTGTGTTGATTTAGCAAGTCCTCGCGAGAGCAGCCCTCCTACCACACAGGAGGCGGTGCACCGCTGCAAGTCATGGCCTTGGACTGCCTCCTGTGATTGACATACGTGCCTGCAGCTCTTTACTTGGAGGGCAGAGTTTCTCCTCCAGAAAAAGCAATATTGACGAAGAAATGGGAAATTTTAGCGTTTTAACTACCAGCCGTATGGTTAGAACCACACTGCACAATAGCCAGTAATTTGATAGGCTAGTACCACACTCAACGAAACCAAAACCGCATGCAGGATTACCTTATTCTTATGAACGTCGTTAACAGAAAAGACAAAGGTTTGAGCAACACTTCAACAAGTTTTGAACTTTAATTTTCAGCCGTAATAAGTAAGAAGTGCTGCGAAAAAACTAAGCTAAACCACTCCTACAAGCAGCAGCAGAAGCGGCGATAGCAGCAGCAGCTGAGCTGCAGCTCGGATCCAGCTTTCAGTGCAGAGCTACTATTTTAGAAACCAATTCTTTAAAAATAAAATTTGATGCATATATAACATAAATCATCAAAGTATTTCAAATGGTCATTGCGATGATCATTATATTTTTAGTACCACCCTGGTGGGAAATGACTTACTGGTAGATAGAATAACTGTCTGAAAGGACACATTCAAAAAGCATGATGCTGTATCTTCGCAGTGATGTCGCCTGCTTCTTTACCATTAATCGCACGAGTCAACTCAGTGTTCAAGAAATGTAACAAATTGCATTAAAACGAGCGCTGAGCTGCGACAGCAACCTAACTAGGCGAGCGAGCAACAATGCATCGATTTAACTGATTAATGCTAATAAAAACTGAATCATGCCATCAATTTTCGAGAATAATAAAAATTGATTTTGAAAACTTCAAAAACATATGCACACATGTGATACAAAGCAAGCGCATTTACGACAAGAAATAATTATGCTACTATTTTACACTACCTTATTGAAAAAGAAGAGCGGTGCACGTTGTCAGTCGTAGCGGTAGTAACTTTCTGTCAGAAAAGTCTACTGTCGATTTTTAGTGTACATGACGTTAAAGTTATTTCAGAAATCAATGCTTCATCGGCGATGATAATTTATCTCCTGAAAACTGATGATGCTTTTACCAATGTTAATTAGGTAATACAAACATTTGCATGTCAACGTCCGGACGACAGCCGTTACAATGTTGTCTCGCTGTGGGTTTGCATATTGAATTGACATAGGCGCGCAGGAGGTCAGAGTGAACGAGTTGAGATTATCTCTTATTGTGAGAATGCAACTTCCAATAGCGTGTATCCCAATTGAAGTATGGTAAAATACTGAATTACACCCCATCACGTTGCATGAATGAAGTACATACCTAATTTACGTTATTAAACTGTAAATCTTAAAGAGTTTCTCTTCGAATAGATAAGATTTCAAGTGTTGTTAAATGACTCAAAATATATCAATAACCATTTGAAATACGCACAGAAAGCTTAAGTGAACCAATGGGTAAAGGAAGTAAGTTAAACTTTTTGACCGCTTTATCTTTTAAAAAAAATTGACCGAAGAAAAAATTCATTTAGCCCAACACATAAAAACTCATTTTCATGTTGATTTCTCCTGCCGGACATAAGTGGGGCCAATTAATTCTACACCTTTGCAAATATTTACTACAATAATAATTAAATCAATTAGAAAGTCTCAAAAAACGTCGGTGCCTCTGGCGTTAGTGCTGAAGAACAACACGTGTCTGGCTCCACTGCTCAAGAATACGACGTGTCTCGTTTACATGCAAAGAAGATGGCTCAACTCGCTTCAGTGCTGTGGAATATTACACGTATATTTTTAGTGCTCAGGATGATAAACGTCTGGTTTTAGAGCTCAGGATTACCTTATGTCTGATTTTAGTGCCCGGAATGATCACAAGTTTTATTTTAGTGCCAAAGCCACGTCTGGTTGTAGGACTTCATGAAAACCACATGTATAGTTTTATTGTTCATGAAGATCACATCTGGTTTTGGGGTTCAGGATGACCTCATGTATGGTCTCAATGCTACAGAAAAACATGTCTGGTTTTAGCGCCCAAAAAGATTATAAAAAAGAAACAGCAACGTAGAACAAATTTGTGCAGTTAGTTTTTTCTTCCTTTCACAGGTAAATCAAAAGCAAAATACCGTTGGAAAGGTAGCATATGTAAAATTCTAAGGTTTTAAAAGTACGGACGTGGCCACACTGGTGAAAGCAGACACTGACCTGTGCGATTTGCATGGTGAGGTCACCTCTGTAACCTCCGTCCGGCGGCACCAGACAAGAGTGGGGGATGACGGGGAGGGGGGGGGGTGATAACAGTGAGCGTTTAATGACTACAAAACTAGTCACAATACTCGAAAGAAGTGCACACTTTCTTTGAATTTGGATTCGACTAAGTAACAAAGATGATGCGCTGCAAGTATCCTTTTTATAAGTAAAGAATAAAAATAAGAACCATGGGAACCATAAATTGTTCAGAGTGCCAAAATAGCTCCAATCAGCCAGGACGACAAAGTCGCAATTGAGGAAGCCGCCCGAGACCGCAGACCGCAGCAGCTCAGGAGGTGACTGGGGAGACGGTGACGAGCTCAGCGCCGCGGGCAAGAAAGGCCCAGCAACGCTGGACTCCGGAGTGCTGGAGGGGAGGCGGCAACGAGGAACCCAGTACCAGGCACAGATAAGAAAATTAATAGCAGTCTCACGCACTGTAGAGAGTGGACCCCAGAGGAGTGGAAAAGCACTCTATACAGTAGAGAACGAGTTCTAAGAAAGAAAAAACTACAGTCAGTAGAGCCTGAGTTCCAATGAAGTAGAGAAGTACTACGTACACTCTCATGCACAGTTGAAAATGAATCACAATGAAGAAAAGGATAATTGTTTCTTGTACACAGTAGCATACAGCGAGCGCCAATACAAAATTAAAGAACCGCAATCCCCCAAGAAAAGGAAAGGTAGCTTCAATAGGGAAGAAAAGACATTTAGTCTCACAAGTCATTTGACGAGTACTCCAGCACAAAGCGCGCCTACGATCGCGGTGTAACAGAGGATACAGGGAGGCAGTATACTCGTATCAATACATGCGGGGAGAGCTGGGATTGTTTCATCACTACAAGGCAAATTTACAAACTACTGTCAACGCATTGCATTGATTACAGGGCCTGGTTTTGCTAACGCAACGTTCAGAAAGAACCTCAACAGCGACTGTGAGCATTTTAACACAAAGTGGAGAATAAAATGAATTTAGCTAGGAATAGAGGCGCCATCCCGATCCCGATGTGTGCAACGAGAGAAAGTCTGGTCAAATTACAATTACTAGTCGCATCAAAGCACATAAAATAAACGTACTATGTCTTTTTTTCACTCAATGTTACACTTTTAGTAGTGGGATACTGGGGAGTGCATAGTGTCCCACATGCCCGGTGATAATGAGAGACACACTACCGTCTCAAGGAGAGCTCAGAAATCCTACCAAGAGGCGCAGCGAACTATTGTGATACACTGGAAGACAATCCAACACGAATATATAACAGAGGGAAGTTCCTAGTAAAGCCGATCATAAAACTTGAAGGGTGAAGCCACAGTTGAAATATTTCTAAATTGTGTTTACTGTCTCAGAAGCGTAACTACATATCCTGAAATGCGGGTAGGCACAAAACTAAAAAGAGTATTTTTGAAACTTCATTAGCAAAAATATTGAGTACGAAAAAAAAATGTCATACGTCTTAGAAAGCGATTACAGGCCAAGTTGATGTATGAATCAGAATATATTCTAAAAACTACCAGTGATTAAGATCCCTCTTATCAACTGAAAAAATTATTTACATTCTTTTGACAAGAAAATTTGACGGATTAAGTATAGGACCAATACCTTCGCACTCCTTGAACTTTTCTTGAAAGGTATTGCTATCAACGTTCATTAGTACTTAAACTTCCTCCTCGTATGTGTTTAAGTTTACCTAACTATACAAATTGAAACCATTCATCCGCACAAGAGATGGAATCGTCTTACAATAAGTGCACTCCCATTGTAGAATTGTAATTCAAGTTTCGTGCCAACGGAATTCAAATTCTCTCGCTATAATTTTAGTTAAATTCCATGTTCAACGCCCCATGATACGGGAGTCCTGACAATTTGGTGAATTTAGTTAAGTTGAAAAACGTTCCCACGACAATTTACACGACTCACAACTTAGTGATAACTTTTACATTACCTTCCATTGTATGGCACCAACAATGCATCATACAAAATTATTCGAACAAGTGAAAAAAAGCAGGTGAAGGCTATCCGAGTCAAAGTGTCAGGTGAAATAGACAGATATGAGAATATCTAAATTCCACAAAAACTTAATGCATGGCATGCTGACACACAGTCTTACGTATGAGTTCAGGTTTCAGCAAAAAATAAATTGAAAGTATTAGTTACCACTGAAATTTGCCAGAAAGGCTTCAAATTAACAGGTTTTGCCGTAGACTGACCTGTTGGAAAACTGTTTTCTAATTTCAACGTTAATTCAAGTAATTTATGCGCCGAAATGCATCCAAAACTATGGGCATTCTAGAGCAGTATTTTTCAACCGTTTTACCCTTGCGTTTAATAACAAAATGGGTCAGATTTGATGTCTATATTATAATAGTCAAGAATATATTGTGCGTTTTTATTAACATTGCGCATAAGATATTAAATAAAAATTCAAAAGTGCATTAGCATACCTCACTTGTTCACGCAGATCCTTAGGGACCCTCTAAGAAGCCTAATGGTTTCGCGTTGAGGAGCGCTGTTGTAGAGGCACTTCGGCGGTCAGTGGGGCATGGTGTGTACTCTTTTTTCTTCACGAATTTATTTCCAAAATATTCATAATCACGTATGATTATACGTAAAGAATATTAAAATAGCGTCAAAATGGTTCATAGAAATCCGTTGCTTTTTGGCTGCGCGTAAGTAGAAAGAATAGCATTTTCAGCACTTTTGTAACTCTCCACAACCTAACTTCTCGATAACTCGGAAGCAGTTCAGACATCACAAAATATTTCCTCAAATTCAATCTAACATTCTATCTGCACTTTCAAAGTTTATCAATTATATACAATGTTAATATGATGTAAAATATTGACCATCGTGAACGTGACACGCGAGACCTGACATCGGACACCGTTACTAAAATCTTCCAAAATTGAAGGTAGAAGTCTGCAATTAGGGAATACACGTTACAACACACTCGCATGCATGCCATAATACACTTGATAATCTCTAGCGATGATTCAAGAATTTCCCAAAGGAACAAGTGAATAGCCCAATGACCTGCACGAGATACAGGCGGCGTGTACGTAGCGCTTCGTTGAATGTACTCGACTTGTGACCCGAATAATCATGGCCACAGCTGGCAAGAAGTAGAATGAAATGCGATGTCAAATGACTTCCCGCAGATCAAGTACGTCTTGAGGAGGGCGATTAAGATAACGATATAGTTACTTAAACGTGTAAGCACAGCTCTGTCATTAACTGCTATCAAATGGGAGCCATGAAGTGGAGAGGGGTGATATCTTAATCCTAGTGATATCCGTCCATAGTCCAAGCGTTGACGGTCTTCATCGAAGTCTATAATTTTCATGCGCATTTTTATTTACATTTGATCTCGTATCAAACCCATTCGACAGTGCTCATGTGAATTCAACGTTCGACAGAGAGGGGAAGTTGACAAAGGAAAAATTTTAGCGTCGAGGAGAAGCTTCCTTGAAGGACGTCAGAGAGCACGGGAAGTTTCAGAAGAGGAATATAATTTTATTCTTGTCAAAGTCAAAGCTCGTTCCTTCGCAGCGACCTAAATTGGGAAAATAAATTGCAAACGTAGGTCTGCCCTTACAATACAAAAACTACCCTCTTTAACAACTTTTTTCATAAGCTAGAGGGCATGAAATTCTCAACAGTACTAACTATAAGATTTAAAGCGCACAAAAATAAAAATTGTCAGCTAACGCATATTGAAGGATGCAGTTGTATATATAAACGTTAACTGATATGTTTCATATTTAACAAACATCACTTCTAGATCCTACACACAATATCGAGTACCATTACGATAAAAGCTGCCATCGCTTTCGCTCATGCAGGACATCAATTATGTATACTACTTGAGAAACCACAAACACATAAAAATAAAATGACAACACAAAGAATGCCTTCCAGTGTTTCAGGATGGATATCTAGTCAAATTTCCAAAAATTTCTCTCAAACCTGATCCAGTTTCATCACGTTTAAAAAGACTAAATCCATTTTAGTCTCATTTTTCATATCCCCTCACAACCATTATGCATGTCTGTTCAACTTCAGAAACAAATTACCATTTAATTCGCTCGGTTTTAGCGCTATAGTTGGTTGAGAGCGCCTCACGTGTATGGTGCTGCACGTCCTCGAGCCCGACACGGAAGGCGTTAGAATGTCATCATGTGCTTGGGAGGCGATATGGAGGGAGGGAAGGAGGGCCCATAAGCAAGGGTGACCATGAAGTGTTCACCTAGGAGAGACGAAAGTGAAACTGCGACCTTTTGCTTATTTCTCAAGCGCAAGCAAAAAGTGGCCGCAGCTGCTGGGACGTGTCTTGAGAGAGTACTGGCGCCTCAAGCTCTTACAAGGGCACAACGTTTCAACAGTAAAATAGCAATGCAAATGGCTGAAATGCATAGGGAACCAATCATTCCCTACGCGAAAACGGGTAATAGCCACATGCAACAAATTAAATTCGCAGAAAAATCAGCAATTTTGGATACTCGAACTCAACTCTTTCATTAGCGCAATGTTATTCAGTACCATACATTGACATGCCATAAATGTAAAATGTAAAAAATACGACCTTCCAACAAAATAATGCGAAGCAGGCTATTTAATTTCACAACTCCCTCTCTTATACCTATCTTCCAGTATGATTTTGCTGCAAAGTGCACAACCTTGACAGAAAACCCAAAGCGATGAGGCGACTGAGATCAATATACATACATTCCCACAGGACCGTTCCCACTCAGCTGAGCAGCTCATCAGAACCTGGCCTACAGCGAACCAAGGAGAGGCAACCGCACACACAGTGACACATCACAGCCTCGTCATTATTGGCCGCTTCATCGATTATTTATTTTAGTGCTTCCTGCCACTGATGATCGGTCAAAGTGATGGATGAGCATCCGAGTCGGGCCGTCGCAAATCAGTACTATACTCTCATCACGCCAGCACCCTACAGTCAGCACGCCAGCATCCTACAGTCAGCACGCCAGCACCCTACAGTCAGCACGCCAGCACCCTACAGTCAGCACGCCTGTTGTGTGCCTCCNACCATACTGTCAGCACGCCAGCACCATACTGTCAGCACGGTAGCACAATGCATGAAGTGATAGCAGAAGGCACTCAAGCACGAGAACATAAGCACAGGTCAACAAAGAGGGTCGGAGCAACTAGTTCGTTAGGTTTTGTAAATTCATTTTGCTGCCATGAGCTTAAAATTTTTCAAATGTTACTAATGTAACATGTGGTTGAAAGGAAACAATGATCACGACACTCACCTGAACATGCGACGTCCAAACTCGCGTTTGTGGCTTTGTATAATCAGTTTAATTTTAACGAAATGGAACCATAATTGCCCTAGTAATTCGAGGCACGCATCAGGGAAAAGATCGTAAATTTCCACAAATTGGTCTTTCCTGTTTCAGTTCTTTTCGTATTTTTTCAAGAGAACGAAATGAAGTTCAAAAGGAGATAGAATTATGAAAGTATTGCGCAACCAGATTCACCTACCTTCACGTAATGTGCCCACCCTTCACTCTTACGGAATACTGTGGATATCCCGTTGCCCTCTAACATCCCGCATGAGAATTTGAGGCTTCGTTTTTTAAGGGAAGCACTGCATGGTTCCGTGCAAATCAGTTTTGCCCAGCAGCCAGTCGAGCCCCAGCCCCAGCTGTGACCTTGACACGGTCCCGTGAGTCCGGACATCACGGAAGAGTCTACACACACCATAGAGTGCTAGCATGCACTACTTTCCACTCGGTCTCAGAAATTCAATTCTTCCATTCTTTCTCAAGATTTCCTCGAGCTCAACGGGTGGCAAATTGATAAAACTGCAACAATTTAGTTATAATCCCATAGGAAGAGCAAAATTCAGGATGAATTGCAGAAGTTGCAAGATATTGTCCGTTCACGTTGATACTCTAAGCATTTTTAACAATACGAAACGAAATAATTTCGTGGAGTAAAAATAGACATATGATAACTTCTAACTAGCTGTGAAGGAAGAGAAACAGCCGACCGACTCACCTGAAATTACACTTGGCCATGGTAGGGAAAAGGCGCACCATGGGGTCCGTCCGGTCCTCCACGTCCATGTCGACAAACTTGGCCACATCTGAGCCGTACTCGAAAAAGGTGCCTCCCAAAAAGAAATTCGTGAAGTAAAGGTTCCCAACCACCACGACAAAGGCGAGGATTTCGCAGAGGAAGAACCTGCGAAAAAGAAAATATACGTGATTAATGATTTTTAAGTGATGAGTTCATTTTCTTCAAAAATTGCAGAACTAGAGTAGTGACGAAATACTCGTTTGCATGTATAATCTAAACGTCCCTCGCATGTCCGACTGCCTTTCATTGATTCCTTATGTTACCACCACGATTAAAAAAACAGGTTTAACAATAGAAAAATATGAGAAGGATAAACAAAACTGTACAACTGAAGCAACAACTCGTACTTAAAAACGCCAA
>VOMN01019182.1:0-11943 GCA_014899125.1 Orchestia grillus
AAATAAATATCTCAGAAGAAATTTTGAAATTTAAATTCCCTAGTAGTGTGTATATGCATACGTTTTCTCTGAAACACTTTTCACGCCCTACCACGGAAAACATTACCACGAGTGGTGCTGATATGCGACAGTGTCGTAAATAAGAAACTTAATATCGTATCGTGAAGTAATATAATCTAAAGGAACCTCAATTTCTTATTTGATAGAATACGACGTGACTGTATTTGGTTAACGTAGTTAGTTTATGATTAGTTGATTCAAAGCTTCTAAAATAGAATACAACATATCATTTTGGTCAACATAGTTTATTCATGAATAATAGACTTCAAAGGACACGATGAAGAGCAGCTTCACTAAAAAAATTCATTCATATTAAAAATAAACTATAGTATATTCTGTGATTTGTCCTAACAATTGTCAAAACTGTCCTAACAATTGTTAGGACAGTTTTCATTTGAATTGATCATTACAATCACTTTAAACCGTGACAAAGTCATGGAGGTCTCTATACATTCCTTCTTGGCTGAAAGCAACACTGGACTGTATAGGGTTCAATCCTTACCAATTTGCCGCATGGAAATAATTGTTTCTGACACTGGAGCGCTTCATATCAACTCGGTATCCTGATTACAGGTAGCCCAGCCAGCCTGTATTCTCCATTCGCCATTATTCCGTGCCTCACGAAATCAGCGGCGGGGTTTGCTGCAAACACTCTGCAGTACAAAGTTACGAAACTCGAAGATAAACATAGGTTCCACACACATCTTAATCCACAAAAAGGCTATCGTCAGATGGCGTTCTGCGGGCCAATTAGGTAGGGCGGCGGGCTAATAAGTAGAGACGGGATCCCAAGATAGAGTGGCGCGCTACGTATCGACGGCTTCTGCTTGCGTTTTGGTAGACCTCGCCAGCTGGCCACAGCTGGCCGTTATTGGCGAAGTACTCGGAATATTTGTACAATGAAAGAATAAGAATCAGTGAGGTATTTGCAGAATTAAGCATCAGTGAAATTTTTGCAAAATTGGCTTTTAAAATGGCTCAGTCAACAAAATAAACTGTGTACCACGGCTGCAGCAGGCAACTTCCATCGCCTCAAGTGTAGCCAGTATCCTATCTACGACAATGCACGGTGCAGATCAGCGCGGCTTACAGTCTATTTCTCCCATCAAGTACGGATGAGCTGGACGAAGAAACCAACCGAGACATCAAGCAAACAAATGCCTTTTCGGAAGAACTCGTATCGCATTAGCCATAAATTAACACGACTTGAACAAACCTGGGCGCGTTTTATTTTGCTTCGCCTCCTGCCTAAAACGTGTGAAGGAAAAGGTGCACCTAGCTACATGTCGGGTGGACATAACTTCGAGGCGGGAGATGTGCCTTGAGTGACGAGGCACATTTCCCGCAGTTCAGTCGCATTAAAAAAGCATCTCCAGAGTCGAGAATTGAATTTTTTTAGCCCATTTAGCGACGCCGAGAAAACTTTGTTGTTCGATGCCACCACAATCACGTAAAAAACTTACATTCACTTATATGTAAATTTATTCCAATTCGTTTGTTTTTCGACAATCGATGGGCCTGCTCCCACCAACGACACCGCTGTAATTTTGTTCCTCCCCGTCAGCCACCACCTCCGCTCACGGACGGCCTCCGTGACCAGGGAGACGGACGAGTCCCGCACTCCAGGACCGCGGACGGCACGACTGCATTGCGTGCCAAATTATTATCAAATTTTTATAACATTTTCAAAACCTCAATTATAAATGGCGCCAGTTTGTTTCCATCGTGCAGATCGGTCCGTAAATCTCACTGATTTTGTATGTTATTAGTACCGACGTTGTGTGAAAATATAATTTGAATCAAATGTAAGGTTTTTAAAAAAAAATAAAAAAACGTCAGGAATAATTTAGCACGCAGTGTAGAGCAAATCCTAAAGAGTGTGGAGTAAATTAAACCGACGCCGGCGCTGGAGAGCACCAGCTAACACTGGAAATTTAGACAGCTAAATTTCTAGGGCGAAAAGACATAAACCGCTGAATTTTTAGGGCGAAAATACATAAACCGCTGAATTTTTAGGGCGAAAATACATAAACCGCTGAGTTTTTAGGGCGAAAATAAAGACAGCCGAGTTTTTAGGGCGAAAATAAAGACAGCCGAATTTCTAGGGCGAAAATACAGACAGCCGAATTTCTAGGGCGAAAATAGAGACAGCCGAATTTCTAGGGCGAAAATAGAGACAGCTGAATTTCCCATTACGGAGCAAGTGACTACCAGCACATGAGAATTAATTGCACGATAACCATCCTTCATTTCTTCACGAGTCCGTGAAAGCAGAACTACCAATCCTCACACACGTGTGGCCATGAGACGAGAGTTCTCTCTACTAATGCACTTGCAATTATGCAAATGACTCCCCTGGGAAAACAGGCCGTAAAATTATGTTCAGCCTTTACAACATTAGTTCTCAAATTTAGCTCACATATACGGCATGTTCACCGGCGTAAAGAACTGTATCCATTTATTGAAAGTCTAAATCTAGTAACTAAAATTTTGTATTCAGTTGCCTAAACTCTATATTCAGTTTCTAAAAATGGATAAACACTAAAAATTTATAAATAAATTCGAAAAACATATCTACATAGTTACTAAAGATTTGTATCTAGTTGCTAAAAACGTATATCCGGGCACGGAAAACCTCTATTCTTTAAAGAAAAAACTCGCCTGACGACGTGTGTGAATGTCTCGTAATGAGGCGCCCTCTTTTTCCCTCGATAATAATTATCATCGAGGGACAAAAAGTGCAAGAAAACTGGTGGGAAACCCGCTCGAATATATGCGGTATCCGGTGGCCCGCGCGTACAGGATGTGAAGTACAGCAGTTTAGTAAGCCTGTAGTTCTTCTTCGAGCTACAACTTCAGCGAGTGTGGTATCGATTGTATTGAATGCTAGAATAAATCAAGCTAGGGAGGTGTGTTCAAATCAAAGTTTGAAAACACTACCCGGCTCAACCAAGCTAGGGAGGTGTGTTCAAATCAAAGCTGGAAAACACTACCTGGCCCAACCAAACTAGAGTGGTGTGTTCAAATCAAAGTTGGAACGGACTACCCGGCCCAACCAAGTTAGGGTGGTGTGTTCAAATCAAAGTTGGAAAATACTACCCGGCCCAACCAAGTTAGGGTGGTGTGTTCAAATCAAAGTTGGAAAACACTACCCGGCCCAACCAAGCTAGGGTGGTATTTTCAAATCAAAGTTGGAAAACACTACCCGGCCAAAAACTTTCTCACACTCACGTAAAATGTAGACATAATTTAAACAGTTCGTTACAGCTTTCATCAGAACAACTCTGAAGAAATAGAATATGGTAACAATAGTTGTGTTCAGTGCCACTAGTAGTCAGAACTGCACCTGATCTCTTCACGACAACTGGTATGAATAATATCGATGGGAAAAATACAGAAAACCAACTATCTTTGATATAAAACCGGTAATAGATGGGCACCAGGCTAGAAAGTCAGCCAGTGAAGTGCCTCAAATGATGGCTATGGGACTTCGGACTTTGCAAAGCACAATTGCTCAGTGGAAAAAAGATGATAAGTGCTGTCATTCAGTGGGAATAGTGGTAAAGCTGAAATTCTAAATACTCACCACAGGTGTTATATGAAGCGATTGGGAGAAGTAAACTCGCAGAAAGATGTTCAGCAGTTGACTATCACGTTCAACGAAGGTCCAAAGAAAATTTCTACTCGCACCATGCGCCGAGAACGTAAGGCAATAGGTATAAGGAGCTGTGCCGCCACGAAGAAACCATTGGCCAATAAAGCGAATCTAACGAAACGAATTGAATTTGCAAAAGACCACAAAGATTGGACTGTAAAGCAATGCTAACACGTCCTACAGCCAGATGAATCGTGGTTCAACTTCTTGCAGAAAAATGACTGAATGACATGAGTTAGAGCGAGGCGGGAAGCACATGAAGCTTTGGGTCCATCATCGCTCCGACACTACAGGCTTCCGGGGGCGGTGTAATGATCTGGAGGTGCTTCACATGGTCGGGATTGGGTTAACCTTGCGGAGCAATAAAATAAAATCTAAGGATTATTCGACCATTTTAGGTAACTCAGTGGACCTGTGTATGGATTTTTATTTTCCTGGTGGTTTTAGTATTCTTCAAGACGACAACGCTAGCATGCACCGGTCTCATGTAGTGCAAGAATGGTTAAGGGGATCACGAGGAGCCAACTTCTCAAATGGAATTAACCAAACAGGATCATAATTTAAACCCAAGCAAAATTTATGGGACCAACTGAAGAGGGAGCTGCGAGCCTCAACACCTGTGTTCTTCTTTCGAAGATCCTTCTTGCCGTTTGCTCGTACTTTAGATCAATATTCGTTCCGATTGTTTGCAAAATCTTGTAGAATCTGCACCTAATAGAATGAAAGTTGCAATCGATGTAAACGGTGGTCTAATGAACTGTTAAGCTTGACTGTTTTCGTTACATCCCACATTTCTCTTTAGCGCCCAACTTTTGGCAGGGTAGTGTGCATCACGCTGTTTGTAGACGCCCCGTTTGCACACATCACGCTGTGTTTGCATACACCCCGTTTGCATACATCTCGCTGTGTTTGCATACACCCCGTTTGCATACATCATGCTATATTTGCATACATCATGCTATATTTGCATACATCACACTACGTTTGCATACATCACGGTACGTTTGAATTAATCACATAACGTTGGCATACATCACGCTTCATTAGAGTATATCACACTACGTTTGAATAAATCACATTACGTTGACATATATCTCGCTTCATTAGAGTATATCATACTACGTTTGAATAAATCACACTACGTTGACATATAGCACGCTTCATCAGAGTATTTCACACTAAGTTTGAATAAATCACTTGAGAAATGATAGAATCGTTCAGTTTTTCCTATAATTTGATTGGAGTTTGATTGCAGAAGTTGAAGTTTAATTTGCTGATGAAACTTTTGTATGATTTTATGATGAATGATTATGAATATTCTGGAAGATTTTTTTTGTGTAATGATTTATCAGTTGATAATATTTAAATTCCTCACCTCATTGAAGAATTCGCCCATCCGTTGTAAAAACATCATTAGTCATAAATTCATTCTTTTTCAATGAAATTTATGCAAATATTTTAATTAAACTGGATTAAACGTTCGGCGACACAATTCTTCAAAAACAATTAGACCACACGAACAGATTAAGTAGCTACTTACTGCACCACTTATTCGATCAATCCTTTTAAGATAGCAGCAATGTTATTTCAATCACAATTTACAAAATGGCGTAAAATTATCCGCAATTGCACAGCATGTTCCATCAACACAAGTACAGGCGGCGGGGGCCCTTTCCATCAACGCAGGTACAGGCGGTGGGGGCACTTGAACATCCGGCATACGGCCAAAAGTGGATTTTTCGTCGTTACACGATAGCAAAGCAATCGAACATTGTACATCTCATACGTTTCCGTACGCTATGTGCTAAATCGGTAAAAGAATACACAAATAGTACAGCTATGATATTATACCGACTAAAGTCTTAGAATACGGTATCAAAATTATTAATAATAATAATATTAAATGATAATATTGAATTATCAAAATATATTACGGCCACAAAATTAGCTTTTAAGTGATAATAAATAGTCCTCAAGCATCCCCGAATGGTTTACGTGACAGAAATACCGTAGAACTCCCTAGAAAAATAATCTACTTCGTCCACGCACAACAACGGACTCCAGTGCGTGTCTGAGAGATACATGGAATGGGGTCATCGTTCAACGCTAATTCTAAAATGACGAAGACCAATCACCAGCTGGGACCAGAGAAGAAATTGTTCAGTAACACAAAAGATGTATAGGCAATAGGAAATTTCAGGTATGCTAAAAATTGTTATCTCAACCATCGGTGACACGACATCGCGCCATGTATATTAGTCCATTAATTGCACATCTATACCTCCTCCAAGGCGTCCATCTCAAGTTTCAAGCCATGCGGCAAAACCTTGAAGTAAAGAATTCTCGAGTGATTTGATCTGTGCTTCATAATGATTTGAAAGCGGCTAGGACAGAAGTATGCAAAAATAAAAATCGAGCAGTTCTTGGGAACAAGGGATTCCGTTCTCGCGCAGCAAGAAAATCCCTTCTGTTGAAAGCAATTCATGTCAGAATTAGTATGCAGAGTCCAAAAATACATAAAATATTCAATTTTCGATTGCTTTGCTGTTGTATATCTAAAATACATAAAGTTTTAACCACGTATCGGACATTCATTGCAGCTACTGTACACGTACCCGGCAATCACACCGACGCACCTGACGATCTGCAGCGATATTGAGCGTCGGCCACTTACTGAGGATAATGATCCCTCCACACCTGCATGCATTATCAACTATTGCTCGGATCAGATATACTATAATTTTCAAATGAGATTATTGAAACTCTCACTGCAGAAAAAATGCAAGCACGGATACAGAAACGGGTTCAGAGTGTCTGCTCCACATCGCTGGTGCAGTCTAGGAACATCGAGGATATGACATTCGCTTACAGTATGTACAGATTTGGATCATTCGTATGTATATCGTACTTGTTTCACGCACTATTTGACTTATGTTCAAAAGTTTTAATATTAGGAGTTCTAAAATACGGCCTCATGACCGAAGAGCACGTATTTCTAATGCCTAAAGCGAAATATTTTGACTTTATTTCGTCAGAAAAAATACGTCGCTCATCATTTCAAGCCCAATTACCCTTTAGTTACACGATAATACCAACACTAGGGCTCCAAAATAACTCACACGCATACAAGATTTCAAATAGAACTTTATCAAATGTATATTGACTGCACTCGTACTGCATGTCGCTCTCTAGCGACCACTAATGCTAGTTGTGGCTTGTGTCCTACAGTATTGTTTCACGAAACGTCCAATTTTTATTGTTAATCCTGCTCAAAAACTAGAATTGAAAGAACTTTTAAAGCCTCATGACCATTTATGAAGTAGCACATTTTTGAACTTAATTTTTGCATTAATATATTGCGATCCGCTGGCTCCCCCAAGGCGAGGAACAATAAGGATGAAAATCGAAACGTATACAGAGTGCTAAGAGCATTTGAGGACATGTCGTTTTCAGTTCTTTACTCACTCGAATCATATACAATGTGTTATTTTCATTTCAGATAACCTATATAAATTACGATAAGGTAAGAAATGAACCCAGAGTGCTGCACACCAAATTTCCGGCTACTATGATGGTTTTCAGAGTTGTGGGCAGTGAAGGTCATGCCATGCCACCTTGCATTTTCCTACAAAATTAATGCTGCTGAATATAATGGTGTTCTAAATATATTATTAAGCCCTGGATAGACAAAGTATCCAATGGAAGTATCCGTCTTTCAGCAAGACTCGGTACTTTCTCACAAAGCCATGGTAACCCAAGACTGGAGAATTAGTAGACGCGCCCAAGAAAAAATGCCGGGACAAACTATGTTAATTTCTTAAAATGCTCTCTTATTTACGGCAACTCTGACATGAAATAAATTTTTCAATATCTCTGATACGGATTGGCTTCTCTGACAGTCTCGCTGATTAGGAATACAAACTAAAGAATTTTCTCTTATCTAAATCCTTACGAGCATGACAAGAGAGATGGACGGGCCAACCAACCAAGCAACACTGGGCTATTATCATATAGTGGGATTTTTACGATCACGTGACCCCCAACTTGTGGCCCAATATTCGCCAGACTTAAATCCTATGCACTACACGTAGGCAGCCACGTTGAAAGGGAGACTCGACATTCTCGTACTACCACTGGTTCACTGAAAGCCGCTGTTAGTGTCCAGGGCATGTCCGAAATGACTAAGGACCTCTAAATTTCAGCTTGTCAACTGTTTCGGTCCCACATAAAGCCATTCATTGAAGATTAAGGTGGCTTCATATATAATAATTTGACAACAAAGTATCATCAAGGATATTTGTACAGATTTGATTTAAATAAATACATATTTGTTAAAATATTCTTGCTTATTTAACAAACTAAAAATCTCCCCAAATAGCCTCGGCACCGAGTATTTTCACCTAGTGTTGCATAATGCATTATGTGTGAATTGTAATTTACGATATTGGTTTTATACGTTATTAACCGACTAGTCACACACATGAAGTTATTCTTATTCCGGAGGCCAGATACAAGTACGGCTCCCTAATGTTAAATTTCTAGGAGATGGATCCACGATATAGAAATCGTTCCCACGTCTCCTGAAGCCCCAAAAAACACTTAAAATCGAGTCCGACCCAACCAGTTTACGACACCGATAAAAGAGAAATACATCAGACGCAATATAATCCAAGATTTCAGGTTTGGATGGGATGAACGTTGCATTTTCCATAGCCTAAGCACCGGTCTCACCAGCATTCATGGCTGACCTGTGCCCCGGAACGAAGCGCTGTAATTATAAGCTTCAAAAGCACGTAGGATTGGCTAGCAAGAAAGGCAAGCGGAGCCGGAGCAACATGTTTCCAAGTCGGATATCAGAATGCAATGCTGATGGAAATACCATTCTGCAGTACCGGAGAGCGCCACCTTCAGCGATGTCATGTGCATGAAATGTCAGTGGCAAGAACATAACGACTGGTCTGATTGAGGGCACTGACCTTGAAGTCCAGAAATGCCAAGGGAGAGTGAGGAGAGATAAGGAGCTATCTAGGTATGTTCTGTGCGCATAATGAAAATCAGTGTGCATTATCATTACTGCTCAAGTAGTACTAGCATAAACTGCAGCTTCGTAGCGATTATTATCACCACTAGAGTGAGAATTGCAGGGGACACCCGATGCAAGGAGCGGCCTGAATACTGCGAGCGTTGAAATAGCAAAGAGCGGCTCTCAGGGTTGGAGAGGTTCATCATCCGGTAATACAAACGACGCGTTTAAAAAGCACAAGCATAAAAAGAACACATTTATAGAACAGACCAAAGGCAAGGAAACGAAATAATGATAGGCTGAAAAACAAACATTACATTGTGTAGTTAGATGATGCAGTTAAGTGGTAGTCTTATCAAGTAGTAGTTGTAATGAGGATAGCAGCGCTTTAGTAAAGCAGACTATCTCGCACCGAAAGAGTAGGGACCATTTAGGATGGACTTAGGAGAACGGGGAATCTATACTCAAGGTGCGTTCCCATACAATATCCCCTGCGTATAGAAACAACTAGTTAAGAAGGAAGAGGAAGAAAAGATAAGGAATCATCATCGAAGAAGGCATGAAAATGGAAAGTAGCAATGTGGGCACGAGAAATAGAAGTCCCGAAAGCCTCGCTAAGCTGAGCTATCTTAATAATGTCCCCCTGAGGACGCAGTATGAACAAGCAGATGCAGGGAATATTATGGACGATTGATGAATACAAATATACAAATACTCATCCGAGCATAAATATCGGTAGCTCAAGCTCAACATGCTGTTCGTTGAAACAAAGGTGCATTAAGAAATTACATAGAAACACTCGTAAATAAGGAAGTAGAGGTACAAGATAAGCACTGAACTTGAAAAAAATCAAGTACCTGAACATTGCAATAGGTTTATACAAGGCACGGCGAAGTGATGTGGCACAGGTATTGGATTAAGAAAAGCTAAGTAACGTGAAGAATGAGGAAAAGTATTCTCAATTTTATTTTCAATTAAAAAAATTGCATCTACAAACATTTGCACTAAGAATACATTTGGAAACTAAAATATTTTTCATTTTATTCCGCTTTTATCCAACCAAAAAATGCATCAGGTACATTTTCCGTACCTGGTATAAATAATGCACATAGTTTAACATATACTGGCCTGTTTTAGCTCAATTATTACGTTCATTCGCTCGCTCGGAATGAAGAAGTACTCAAACAATGCATGCATAATAGCGTTGCGTAGGATTCAAACTCTATGAATGTATAAATTGATTAACTACCTAATCACATTTAAGTACTATACGCTGTAAAACTAGGTAAATTCTTTTTGCATAGCAATTTCGCTAGGAATGGAATGGCGACGAAAAATCGTAAAATCGTTTAGTTCGAACGTTTCGAGCATGTGCTCACTTTCAAAGAAGTCTGCGACACAAAAACTTCATTTAATCAATATTCCCAATGAAATTGGGTTGTACTATGGGGACATAGAAATACCAAATTAAAAAATTGAAAAAGAAAAAACACGCAGTACACCCAACAAGCAATAGGTTCTCAGAAACATCGTTTGCGCAGTTGCACCGCACTTCCAAGCAAAAGGGCGTCACAAAAGGCTTACATGTCTCCACTGTGGAAAATACAACCACATAAGACAAAGGCTAGCGGGTGACGATTTGTAGTGGATATGCACCCTGTGTATCAGTTAATGAAGGTTTCAACTTCTGAGTGTCAGGAAAAAAATTAAATTTGAAAAGTTTTCTTTCAACATTATTTCCCGAAATTTCTTTGCACATTATTTTGGCGAACCATCGGTTCAATTTTTGGAAACAAAGATTTACTTTCGGGAGGCACGCGATGCTCTGTTATCTGTACTTTTAATTGTGTGCATCGCAACACGTGGGTTCAACCATTGCCTCCTATTTTACCATCTTTCTTTGCCATCTCATTCCTAGATTATAAAAATTCATTAACAGTTTGTGCCACGGCCATCGCTCACGGCAGTCTGTCGCGTAATCATGGGAACACCTGAAGTTACAGCCAAGACACCACAAGCAATGGAGTGCCAAGTATTAAGATGCTATCTGTCTTCCATGGCACATTGAAGGACGATGAATTTAAAAGAACTTGCTAAGATTTCTCCTTCATATTGATACGCTCGCGCCAAAAATAATACTCTCACAACAAACGAAACACAAGCCCATGGAATAAATCTTAAATTACCCAGAAGCACACATCTCCAGAATCTGTGTATTCCAGTGCACGGCACATGCGCAGCTTGAAGGAAGTGTCGGTTTGTTTTCTACATTCAAATAATGAGTGTATTTGCACATAAAAAATTGAAGAGTAAACGTATACATTGAAGATCCTTTACTGCGGTAGAATTGTGCATTGATCAGCATATAAATACGGAATGCTAAACTAAGACAACCAAGTAGTCTGACAAAACCAAATGCAGTTGACGCTCGCATCGACGGACCTCGTTCGCATATGTGACTTCAGAACAATGGTACCTGAGCATATCCAACTTGGTCGATTCTGAAAGCTTGAATTATAACCCTCTATTGGGCAGGTGAGTGCTTCAAGTTTTTTTGAAGACACTGCGTGGTGCTGCTCAGAGGTCAAGAGTTATCAAAGAACTACTCATCCATTTTAGTCCGTTGATGCAAGCGTCAGCTGTAACTTGCTTCAGATCGAGGCGCATGCAAAAGAAACAATCGAAGCAAACCGCAAACGATGGCAGCACAAAATTACTAGAACAACCAGCACCGACTTCAGGCAAGTTCTTCATTACCCCAAATCGGAATTATTTTAATTTTTAAGCTATTATTAATATTATTATTTCCTAAACATCACCACCGCAGCAACCTCAGGCAATCTCAGCAGTAAACCACAGTAAAGCTATTTAAGTTTTAGGAGGTGTTAGTTCCACTTAATGATCCTCACTATTTGTATCATTTTTTTACTTCCTTTATAATAAAGATATTGCGTAAATTTCAGTTTCAGGTTCAGTTTATGCTAAATTTTCAACTCAACTCCTGCCTGAGCTTCAAGGAAAAGTTAGTATTCAGTTTCGGTCGGCATGGTAAATTTTAGACGGAGTTGAAGTCGCGGGAAGAGCTCGGGAGCGCCACCGATCCCCCGAGGGTGGCCAAGTCCCCAAGATGAGTCGATGGACCCACACGCCGGCATGAGCGTCTTGCTTGCATTTCATTACCGTCATTATTGATGATGTCCGGGGC
>VOMN01019192.1:0-53599 GCA_014899125.1 Orchestia grillus
CTAGTCTCACTTTACCTGGAGAAGCACTCGGCCCTAGGTTAACTATTGCGAAAAATTATCTTTAGTTCAAGGTGTGGGTAGAATCATTTATTAAATAAAATAAAATTAAAAAGCGTGTTTGCTCGATAAATAACAAAATTTTATCCACAACTTGAACTAAAGATAATTTTTCGCAATTGATTCACTGTTGGTAGTTTATTTAGAGCAAAAGACCGTATTCCTACTATGATGCTTAGTGGGGAGACGACGCGTCACCTCCATACGCGCATTGCTGAGCATAGGCGTGTGTCTGCTCGTACTAATCGACCCATGGCCAATCAGCCTCATAGTAAAACTCGGGACCATTCATATACTTGTAACCATCCTGTCAATCGAAATAGTTTCAAAATTTCAGTCAAATGTAACGTTGCTGACCTTAAGTTATCAGAAAGCATTTTAATTCGCTACCCCAGCGTAATGAGACGGCCCATTCGGTACCACTGGTCCTCAACTCTTTACATTGAGAGTCGTGAACGGACCTAAGTACTAGATGCAAATCCATCATGGGCTTATTTTAGTAAGAGTTCTATCGGTTTGAAAGATTCTGTATGTTAATTGTCAAATTCACACCCGATGTCCTGATTTGAGTCTACGCCTAAAAATATTTAAGTTGGTTATCCTGCCGATCAGGCGCGAGTTCAGTTCAATCGCTCCGTGTGATTGCTTAATTAATTATTTTTCATATTTTGTCATTTTGGTTTGCTAAATTATTAAAGATTTATTTAACTCGATAAAAATTTACTGTACCTGTACTTGGTTCTACACTTATATTCCAATGACTGATCATGTACTCGTACTTATTTACGGGGTGTAGGTGTATTCTGTATTGTTATCAACTTGTTACATTTCACTGAGGGCAAAAGTTTCGTACATCCATGCAAAATTCCTCGCTTAGAATCTTTACTTTTTTAAGTGACCTCAGTTTCGTGACGAGCTAAATTTATTTTTCTCAATATGGAGGTAGCGCAATCACGGCGAGTTGGGCTAAGTTGGCCCTAAAGTTGGCCCCAAAGTTGGCCCTAAAGTTGGCGGCTCGCTGTGCCGGAAAGCAACTCTTGCTCTCGCTGGGGCCGGGCCGGTGCTCTGCGCTCTCCGTCTCCTCAAAATTGCGTTCAATGTTAAAAAAGCGACTTGTGCACTACCACGAACGTTGGGAAGTGGAGCTGATGGAAACTTATTTCATTCATTTGCTAATGAAGTATGGCTGAGTAACTGCTACTTTGCGTTGACGTGGATCGGAGTTTTGAATCCATTGCGCACCGCCTGGCTTCGTTGTAACGGACGGAAACTGCTAACAAAAAGTTTTTTGTCCAACTGAGAAATTGTGAGGTGTGCTTCAGTCGACAATGAAAATACTATCCCTGAGTATTTCTTTGGTCTCAAAGTATATTTGTCTGTAAATATCTCCTATAATTGGTCGTAAACGCTTGTGAAAAATATAGAACTGTGCCTGTAGTTTTAAAAAGGATACTCGAATAATTCTTAAATCAATTCGTTTTTGAACTTTGATACTCTTACTTTGAAAAGCAATACTCATCTTCTTCTACCTGGATCGTTCTGCACATTTATCTGGTTAGTACCTTTTTCAAATTCACTTCAAAATTTTTTTTCACTTATTCGAAATGTTACCTTACCTTTATTCCGAACTTTTTTGTTCATTCTAACGAAAAATCGCCAGTTTACTTGTTCTTTGAGCATTCCCACAACTGTATTACTTCTGCTGAACATTCCTGCCCTGCTACCCTGAACATCTCTTTCTACCCAGGACATTTCACCTCTTTTACGTACGACATGTAACCGTTTCTACCCGGGACATTTCACCGTTTCTACCCGGGACATTTCACCGTTTCTACCCGGGACATTTCACCGTTTCTACTCGGGATATTTTACCGTTTCTACCCGGGACATGTTTCCCGTTCTACCTGGGACATTTCACCGTTTCTACCCGAGACATTTTTCCGGTTCTACCTGGGACATTTTTCCGGTTCTACCCGGGACATTTTTCCGGTTCTACCCGGGACTTTTTTCCGGTTCTACCCGGGACATTTTTCCGGTTCTACCCGGGACGTTTTTCCGGTTCTACCCGGGACATTTTTCCGGTTCTACCCGGGACATTTTTCCGGTTCTACCCGGGACATTTCACCGTTTCTACCCGGGCCATTTCCCGCCTGCATGCGAAACATGTCCCCATTCGGGCCGTGGACCCATACAGCACATTTGCATGAGCTACAAAGGCTTGCGTGAGACGCTGGGGACGACAGCTAGTTGAGGGGACAGTTATGCTCACTTGATGAAGTAACTTCTTACAATACAGCTCCATAACTGCCATTCGCTGTAACGGCCACGCTTTCGGCCCGCGTCCAGTGCTGGCCTATTTTCCAGTGGCGTGTTTGCTTAAGAATTGGCTTGATACGACGGTGGCCCCACTGCATAGCTTAGTCATTCATTTATTCGTTCGTTTATACATGCTTTACTATGTTCGCTACGTAGTTCAGTGTATCATTTTTAAGAATCATTTCTTCTAGTATGAAATTTTTGGTTTCACAAGAACCAGCGCCGTACTGGGAACAACCGTGGTGTACTGGGCGCAGTGACACCGCCGCCACCTAAACACGGCTTCAAGAAGTCGTTAACTTCAAGCAGACTCCAGCAGCTCCAAGGGCACGTGACTTGCTCAAAGACATCGTTTCAATTCCCATGGGCTGTTGTAAGTCAAATTATTAGTCCTAAAATTTCTTCGTTTCTGTTGTTTCGCGTTTGTTAGTGCGTGTTTGATTATATTCAGAGTGCTATGTTAATATTAAATACTACATTAATAGTAAAGTTCTCGAGCTCATGAAAATGAGTTACTTGATAATAAGAAAACGGAGCGCAGAAACAATCATGGGCTGTCCGACACGCTGCACCGCTTCTACATCCTTCTAACCGTGTGCGAACTCTCGGATCAATTTCTCCAGAATGGATCATATTAAATATTGAAGGGTCATTATCATAACGACATCGTTATCGATCACACAGTCGACGAGGTCAGTTTCTTGTAGTATTTTATTGTGATTATTTTTGATTTTTTATGAAGTTTACTTGAATCTCACACATGTTTTCGTATTTCGCTTAGAAAGGGGCTCTCTTTCCAGTGTTTAATTTTCGAGTGTCAAAAAAAAAAACACTATATCGGGTCTCTTTATGAATCATTAAACTGTTTAAATAATTTGTCTCAGTAATTCTTGTTTATAACATTTATAAACCGCTGTGGTGACTCGATTTATAGCTATGTTATCATGAAAACACGGAAACCTACATTAAATATAATCAAGCGAAGCTGAAGATTCATGAGCCCAATGGAGGACATGGCGGCCTAATTAATTCAAAGATGACTGTATTTTTTTTAGGTTTAGGGTTAATTTTGCTTAGTCAAAGTTTTCAGCCGCAAAATGAGGTACCGCTTGCTGCACTGCCTAATGTTTGTTGGTTTTTCTGCATGATGTTTGCCAGCATTGGCGATGTCCCGACGGAAGCATTACGATGCGATCCGGTTGAGAAATTTTTCCATCGGTCGAAGGTGTGAATGTTAGTCTTGTGAGGGCGTCACGCCACACTTCCATGCTGCACGTGTGTCACGCCACACTTCCATGCTGCACGGGTGTCACGCCACACTTCCACGCTGCACGGGTGTCACGCCACACTTCCACGCTGCACGGGTGTCACGCCACACTTCCATGCTGCTCGCGGTATTCTTGCGTCACATCAGGGCAGTGTGAGGCGTGCGGCTTGCCTCAGAACTCCTCTGTTTACTAATACAAGCCCTGCGAGCCCTGCGAGCCCTGCTCTCGCCACCTTCACCCCAGCCTCGCACTGTTTCACGCCGAGTTGAGAACTTGGGACAAGCAGAAGTTTCGAACCTCTTTCAATTCACACGAATACGCTATCTGTCATTTATATCCAATTTAAAATTGACTGGGAGTAAATTTGGACACTTTTTCTTGCAGATCTAATTCAAATAGGATTCTTTGACGTGTGGTTGTTCAGGTCCAAAAATTACCTAGTTTTTGATAGATTATGGACGGCCGAGTACGTGAACTTCGAACATTCAGCATTTCAACGTAGAAAAATATTTTGCTTCGTTTTATCTTTCAGGAAGCATAGGATAGGCCGTAGAGTTGGGTTAAGTTTGTTTATCTTATGTTATCGAAACTATAAGCCTACGGGAATTCTATCTTTCGTGCCCTCTTTGCTTCTTTCCATTTTCATGCCGTCTTCGCTTATGATTCTTTATGTTTTCTTTCTCTTCCTGCTTAATTTGGTGCTTCCATGTGCAGGGGATCTTGTGTGGGGACGCTCTGTGTACATAGATTTCCCGTTCTCCCAAGTCCATACTAAATGGTCATTTCTTTTTCCGTGTGAGATAGTCTGAGTTACTTAAGCGCTGCAATCACTACTACTATAGTCTGAGTTACTTAAGCGCTGCTATCACTACTACTATAGTCTGAGTTACTAAAGCGCTGCTATCACCACTACTATTCGCAGCATTCAAGCCCCAAGCCTCAGGCTCGACGGGGACGTATCGTTTTCCAGCGACCTGCGCGCTCGATGATTGTATCCGTTGCTGTGTTTCGAGGGTTTAAATTTGTGTCCTTATAGCTGAAGTTAGTGTTCGTTGCGCAGCGAAGATAATTTATCTTAAATTATCATCGGCATCAAGGGAGCTTACTAAGACTTAAGTCTACATTTGGACGGAGTTTGAAAGAGGTTTGGGTTTTTGTCCTCATTATAAAAATGACTTGAACAAGTGATATCATTTGGCGATGAATAGAATATTTACAGCTCGGTAAATTTGTTTGTTGAGCTAATGGAGAAGTTAGGTACAAAATTACTTTACGAAGTCACCGGAGACTCTAGCCAGGCCCTCAGATTTGAAACCTGTTCGCTTTTGTGTGTGCTCTCTTATATAATTCGGATGTTAATTCACGAAGGTGCGAAATACTTCCTGACGGCGCATAGCTCAATTCCTTACGTGGTAACCTCAGAAGCTAAAATATTCTCTACTTATTTGAAGTCGTGAGTCGGTGAATAGTCAGTGTGGGAATGGAATTTCGGCTATGTCAAAAAATACACATATTAAGGGATTTTAGCCGGAGCATCGTCTATCTGGTAGTGCAGGAATTTCTTAGTTGTGATATAGAGCCATACCTCAACAATGGGAATTGAAACATTAAAAAGAGGATTCGCTTATTGATGAGATAAATGAACTTTATTGAAGGATGTATGTTACTCTTTTGTCAAATGCAAAGAAATTCAGTGAACAAGCCGAGTACGGCTCTGATCTGAGATGGCATCCCATTTCAAAGCTAATTTCAGTTATAAACTTTCATTCTGCGGCTATCTCTTATTCGGGTTAATTAATTCAGGGTGGATCATTTCGCTTGCTGAAGATAATTTAATGGGATAACCTGTCGTAATTTTTTATGTTTTCAGATTTGAAGCAGATGGCGATATAATTCAGTTGAATCACATGCCAACATGCGCTGCGTGAGGGGCTAGAAGCAGCTCGAAATCTGAAGTTTTTAATATTATCAAGATCTATCTTCATAATGTGCTCTTCTCAAGTGCGTCAAAAATTTCGAAAGTAATCGTAGTGTCCAGCCTAGGAACACCAGCAGCGCTGATACCCTCAGCAGAATTTCCCTGGTATTAGTAACAGTCAGTGCAGAACACGCCCCTTAGGTTAAAAATATCCGTGCCTTGAGATTTTCAGCACCTGTGGGCGTCATGGGAATAAGGTAGAGATACTGTATTATGTATAGATAACATCGCGCTGGGGTACTCGTGTGTGCGCGGAGTGCAGTCAGCGCACCTTGAATTCCTCATCCCTGCCGGCAGGTCTCTACAATAGGGCACCAACTAACACGCTTCTGAATGATTAAACCTTATTATAGTTTTATTATGTGTCAGCAAAAATCTTTTATGCTAGTAATTTACGTTTATGATTTACACGAAAAAAGGTGAAATTTAATCAGGTTGGAAAAGTGATACTGTCATTCAAAGGGCAAAAACTTTCTAATTTGAGTTGAGCCCATGAAATTCGAAACAATATTCGAAATTCACTCTCTACTTCCATGAGTATCAGGACTTGGCTAGCGCATCGAACACTGTTCATCACAGAAATTATGTCACTGGCGAGGTTATCTGCCAAAATACCCTCCATAGGCTAAAATATATCACAAAAACGATACTTTCTCTTACGCGATTTCAGAATTTTGTATCACGCGACGTATGTATTCAGCTTTGTGGCATTTTGGCATTTGAGGCTTGCATTCATGCATTCTCGGTTAGCGTCAGGGTTCGAAACAACCCTCAAATTGTGTTGAGTTTCTTTGCGTTTGGCCAGTCCATTCTCGAGTTTTGATATTCTGTATTGATGGCAAATTCAAATTGTCGCATGCGGGTATTAAATCGTCTTCGTTTGCGCTGCCGCGAGGGTTGTTCTCTCGTGCATTCCTTATCTTCTGTTGAGGTTTCAAGTAACTTCGCGAATGATTGAGGCCTTATAGGACGATTCAAATATTAAGAGCTGCTCTCGGTAGTTGGTTTCATTGATGAGAGATACGCGAGTTTCAACTGCTGTTCTTCAGCTTGTATGTTAATTAGGAGTAAAACTGCACATAAAGTACTAACACTGTTGCTTCTTTCTTTAGGTGCTCAAGTGAATGTCACTTCCTACCTCTTTTTGTCTGTGACTCCTGAAACTGATGGGTTGAATAACCGTTCATTTTATGAGCGTAGCTCGAGCTGTTATTCCCTTGTAATGTCAATTAAATTTGAGTTAGATTTTTCTTTCAATAAAAACTATATAACCTTTGGATACTGAACATTTTCCCTCTACCTGAAGTTGTGAGTTAGTTTGAAAGTTATTTTATGAGTGGATTCAAATTGTTAGAACCTCAACAGTCGAAAACATGAACGCACTGGAAGCTTAGAAGACGGCAAATGTGTGTTCATGGGTAAAATTACGTTTCTTTAATAGTCTTTTATTTTTTGCATTTCTGTTAGGTTTGTGCTGATACATTGTGTTCACATGTCGTGCTCTTATTTCTTACTCATGCGTGGGGCTAATTTATTGTGCTCGTGTATTGATATCCAAGTATACTGAGTATTGTGAGTTTGATTCCTGCAGCTCCATCTTGACCTCTAGTGGAGGCCCCCCTCCCCNCCCCCCCCGCTCGGGGGCGGCATTGGGCGGGACGCTACCGACGCTCGTGCTCCTGAATGTGTTAGAGGAACTATGGCCAAATAATTGGACCTGACTTTCTTTGGGTTAATTGTTTGTAGTGTTGGCAACCGTTCAATTTTAAATTTTCTTATCGTCATTACCTCTTTAAGTGAATTCAAATGTTTTGGTAGAAATTAATTTCTCCTTGCCGTGTTTCATTCGATATCTAGAGGAAAAATTATTCTTCGCCAAAAAGTATTCAATGAGCAAGCGTCATGAGCTATGCACGTGTTTGCTTGACCGCCGTTTTCATACCTCATATAATTGTATTGTAATTCTTTAGCCATTCTTTAATTTCAGTGATGAATGTTGCTAGCGTTTCGATGACTAGTCACAATCTCAGACGTTCATCTCGGAGAAAGCAAGTGGTGCCATAAGCGGCGCACACACACCATCTNCAGATAATGAAGAGATGAGAGGCGAGTTTGTTCCTGTTGCCTATGCACGAGGCAACAGGAGTAAGTGTATTTTAGGTTGTGTATTGCAGCCGGTGCTGTTTGTCCGATGCATTGTGATAGGTTTAGCTGCCGTTGTTCTCCATTCACTAGTACACTAGCAGTCCTGCGCCCCTTGCATCGGACTATCGAGTGTATGGCCGCTGTTGTTTGTGCAAAGCTTTATCAGGCGCGTGAAAGGCAAACAGTGGACCAGTTATCGAGCTGTGCTCACAATGGAAAGTACTATGGAGCTATTTGTAGGAAAATTAGCTTAGTCATCGTGTCCGCTACAACACACGGAAGAGCACTTCCGTACTCTCCATGTACGGCACACACTTCCAGGCCCCCTTGTGTGCCGCCCTCTGTGTGCCTGTGCCGCTGGGCGCACGTGAAGTGAGAAGTGGGAGGGCAGGGGTGATGTGCTGTGGAGAGGAACGGGTGGGTAATGTGTACGTTGGAAAGTGTCGAGTGGGAATGATGTGCATACAATGGGACGTGAGGAGTGGGAATGATGTGCATTTAATGGGAAATGAGGAGTGGGAATGATGTGCATACAATGGGACGCGAGGAATGAGAATGATGTGCATTTAATGGGAAGTGAGGAGTGGGAATGATGTGCATACAATGGGATGTTGGGACAGAGAAGATATGTGTGTAACATTTCTCAAGCGAAGAATCGTTCATTATGTTTCTGGAACTGCTGTAAAGGATGAATCCGCAGAATTATGTCGATTTCAGAACTGCAATTTACCTTTTCTTAATGGAAATTGTTCTTTATTCTGAGTGATGAAAGTCGTCGCGGCAGAAAGCAACTTCGCGAGGAAGTTGACGCTCTGCGAAGTGCCTCGACTCTGTATTTCATGTCATCAGAATTATATGATTTCTCTGAAAAAAAATCTTGTCGTGTCAAAGGTCGGTGAATCGCTCTTTTTTGCTGAAAGAAGTTGAGAGTCGTGCATGTTTCATGCTGCTGTGCTTCGATCTGCAGCTCGGACTTCCTTGGAAATGGTACAGTGGCTGGGGACGCGCGGTGGATGACGGCGGAATTTTAGACCTGAACAGGCGGTGGTAAAGAGGATCAGGCGACGCGTTGACTGCCATTTGAGACGTACGATCAAATGTGGACTAGCTTATAATTGTTTAAAATATAGCTAAAATGTTTGGCTAAAGTAAAAATCAGATTACAGTGGACTGGATCAGCTGATAGTTTGACGTAGAAAATTTCAGAAAGATGTCGAGATTTACGACTGAGATTTAGCGAACGGTATCAGAAGGAGACTTTTACTGAATGGGTTAAAATTTGAAGCTAACTGTCGTTGCAATAATAAGATAAAGTATAAAGAAAGTAAATAAAAACGGAACACACGGATTCAAACGGCGAAGTCTACGCCGAAAGAAAATGAAATAGATTTTTGAGACATTCATATGTGTGGCATCCATCTTATCACAAAACTGATCCTCAAATCTGCATCGCAAATTTACCTTATTACACTTTTCTAAGTGATGTGATAAAATCATGCGTGCAAATGTCTCAACTGTGTCACAGTTTTAGTTAGTTCACGGTATTGCGTGCGAAAATTTGACCTACTCCTCAAACCAGTAATTTAATGATGGACTCGCAATGGATAAAATTTTATGTTTGCTCCCACGTCGTGCACTTGGGCGACACATGGTACTTGACTTATCTTAATTGCTTAACTACTATTATTAGGTCTTGCGCTGACGAAATTGTGGGTGTTTGTTGATTATGTACACTCGCAAAGCTTTTCCACTCTGTAGAACCATTATACGAAGACGAATTGAGACTCCTGGAATCATACGGGACGAAGCGCCGTATTCAGCGAAAACGAGCTGTGTATTCTAGCGTCATGCCCAAACCTTCCTCTGTTTGGCGAGTGAGGTGTAGGTACAGAAAGATAGTTGCAAAATGATCAGAAGTCGATGTAAGTCGAGGTGACTTCTCACCTCTACGCTCCACTGCATGGATGTTGAAACTTTTAACGTTTTCTGACGCTTTTAAAAACTTGCGCTTGGTACCGTTTGTTTCTACGGGCCTCAATTACGAATTGAATGAGTTTTAATAAAAAACAATTATGGTGGGGACAACGTACCTTACTTTTATGGTGCCATCAAATTTGTTACACGAAAACAACAAATGTTTGAAAGTTTCTGTTATAAGTTTTTTTTGAAACAAAGCCTGTTGTTGCATGTTTTACTTGTTAATATGGCTTTCGTTATGCACATGAAGAATGCATCACCATAATCTTCAACAAATTCAACGACGTGACAATTAGGCTGAAGTGCCGTAATTGCTGTGGAGAACACACTCGAAGCGCTTATTCTGGTCGGGATTACACTAAAACCTTGACACCTTACAATGCCTACTGCTGCTGCAGCACTACGCTGACGAAAGAAGGTTGACACATTGAGGTGCGTCAATGTTTTTCTGAGTGTAATGAAGTATGCGAATAATATGTATTGCAAAGTGCACGGATAATTAATATTATAGTCTCGTAGTCGACAGGTATTAAGAATTAGTCTCACGAAATGCAAATGTTGAGTCAGTTTTGCGAAGTGTACGGGTATGGAGTATCAGTCTCGCGAAGTGTACGAGTATAGAGTATCAGTCTCGTGAGGTGTACGGGTATGGAGTATCAGTCTCGCGAAGTGTACGGGAATAAAGTATCTGTCTCGCGAAGTGTACGGATAATGAACGCAAGTCTCTGAAAGACGTTGCTACACCGAGGCTGTCATCCAAGAGGACGATCTGCATGAAAGTCTGAGTATTCGTTTGGTGTCTTGACTAATTCTAGCGAGAGTCAAGTTAAAATTCTTGGGGCCGATCGTAACAGCAAGACAGTATCTAAATAGACCTCAAGTTAAGCTGGCTTTTTGGTAGTTCATACCGTATGTAGGCCTAAAACATCGTCCCCATACCTTGGGGAGAATGTAGAGGTGCCTGATAAGGACAGAAAGCCTCTTAGTTAATCAGTGGAAGGACTCTTAATCATATCGCGTTTGGATAAGAAAGCCATTGGCGAACTGATACTGATTCTTTGAAGGATGAAACTGCTGATAACAGCTCTCCTCTATAAGGTCATTTCTTTTTTGCTTTTTTCGGGCCACAGGTGTTTGTCGAGCTTTTCTGTCAATTCTTTTTAGTGCAGATTAAAACTGATACCACCAGCAATGCAACTTTTGTGGGTAATGACGCCATAGAAGTAACCAAACTAAGTGTGCAGGTTAACGTACTTCGTATGTACATGCTGTCTGCACATCACGGTACTAAAACCTTGTTAAAATCGATGTACGACAGGAAATAAGGTTAGATTATATGGCTGTAAACTATTTCTGTTGAACCTCATACAATGAAAGTGAACTTAATATTTTGAAATGCTATCGTTACAATAATGCGATTGCGAGGTCACTCAACTTGCGACTAGTCTTTTGAGCGCTTTTGGTTTATTTTTTTACATTTTCTATTGTACATTCCTGGAATGTAGGAAGAACAGAAGAAATATGCTAAAAAAAAATTATGGAAAAACAGGTTAAACTTCACTCGCAACTGAATTTTGCTCAACTGATAATGCTGTTATTGCATTTCAATTATTTCTAATTTTGTTGCACCAACAACACTGATAGGCTAGTTAAACTTGAAATGGAAGTTCCAATCTTGTCTGATTTGCCTTAGACTGTCCACTACAAGTGATGCTGGGCCATTTTGAGCTCGCCCTCAAACCACGCCGCTCAGAGTTGGTTCTGCTTCTCGCTGCTCCTACTCGACCGCGACGTCGGGCCGGTGGGGCCGTGGTATCTTGGCGCGCGTGTTGTCGACGAGTGTGTCTAAAATTTCTCAACGTTGACATTTATTTCTTTTTTGCGATTGAAGCAAGCCACGCTTTTATTGAGGGTATCTCGGCAGCGTCTGTGGTGGAAGCCTTATCGAGAGACGGAGCTGCAGCTCGCTTGGCTTCCGGCAGCAATTTCGACGCTGTCTCTGTAAAGTTTGACTTGGATTTTGGTCGTATTTTATACCATGTGTTGCAGTTTTGCGTCAGCTTTGGGTATCGTGTTCACTTCATACAGCATCTGTCGACGAAGTGCATTGTAAGTTTTTCTCTGTGTTCGTGTACCAACTGAACGGCATCAGTTTTGACGGTCCGTAGCTGATGAGTTTTTCGCCGAAAATTTGATGACGCAAACACTGTGCACTAATATGAAATGATTTTTCTTAAAAAGTTCTAATAACACTTGTATCAATTCGTTTCTGCATCTTCTTATTTTCTACTTCGTTTTATTTCTCTGATAATTATTAACTTTATGTGAGGGTATCTGTGATACGAGATTTGTGTCGATTGTATCATTTCGTTTATGTACCTTCTTATTTTCTACTTCGTTTTATTTTTCTGATAATTGCCAACTTTATATGAGGGTATCTATGCTACAAGATTTGTGTCGATTGCATCGGCTCCGACGACGGCTCGTCGGCGTCCAGAATCCTCTCAAGGCTTGCGAGAGTGCCCCTAAAAACCTTCGATTTCTTATTGCTACACGAGAGCACTTTGCATTTCTCGCTTGATATTGTGAAAATGAAAAGTACACAACATTCGTGCTAATAAAATTTCATTTTCTGTTAATACCCAGTGTAAGCACAGATGCTATCGCAACTTTCTTGATAAATCTGGGCGGGAAGGAAACACAGTGTCACTGTGGCTCTGGATGCAGTCGCTATTTCTGGGTGGTCAAACTTTTATGAAAAGTTTCATTTTCTATTTGTAACAAATATAATTTTGCACAACGCTCGAACAGCCGCATCTGTGATGAGAAGTTGGCATGAAAGGCTCTTTTCTTAATTATTCAGGAAGCTGATGAGTTGAGTCTGGAAATTTTGTGAGTACGGGGAAACGAAAGTTACTGGAACAGCGCTCGCTCCTCCGTTGCCTTACGCAGGTCTGCCGGCACTTGGTCGTCAGAAACTCGACGGCGCTTAATTATAATTCTTTACGCCTCAGGTTACCTTGTGCGCTGTTGAGAAGAACCCTTGTAAAAGTACTTAATTCGGTGCATAATCGGCGTTGTAAAGTAACTTCTGCATAATTGACCCCTTGCATGCAGAAATGCAGACCCTCACAAAGCCGGCATCCCGCTCACTAATACAGCATTCATTTGGTATTCATGGAAGTGAATATTTTGACGTGAGGGAATTATTTTAATGGGGCCGCTGAAATATCAGAAGTGATGTGAATTTAATAGTGGGGGAGGGGGGTTACAGGGGGATAACTTGAGGTGCCGTACGCTAATGCGCTCCGCGACTGTAGCTAATGAGACAACCTCGCGTGTTGCTTAGATGCCCTCATCTAATTAATATCATGACCTCCCAGCGGCATGACTCGTGCTCAGCATTACCTCGGTACAGCCCGTCGAACGAGTGTGCTCAGCATCTTACCTCTGTTTAGTGAACCTTCCGTGCTGCGTGACCACCGTGCTGCGTGACCGCCGTGCTCCGTGACCGCCGTGCTGCGTGACCGCCGTGCTGCGTGACCACCGTGCTGCGTGACCACCGTGCTGCGTGACCGCCGTGCTGCGTGACCGCCGTGTTGCATGACCGCCGTGCTGCGTGATCGCCTTACGTTGTGCTCGACTGAGTAGCTCTTGACTTGTGTTATGGTAATTCACAAAAAAGTGTCGAGCTTTTCAAATATTCATTACTCATTAAGTCATGACTACGGCGACTTGACCATGGTGCTTGTAAAAGTTGACGAGAATTTGTGTATCGCCTCTACAGCCCGTAATTTGCGTAAGCGCTCGCATCTCAATGTCACTTTTTGAAATTGCATTTTCTCGCTCGATTTTTAGCCGTGAAATGGACATCAGAAACGCGAATTCTCAGTCATCATCAAGCGTTTGATCTAAAAATATTGGAAATAAATACTTTTTTATGAAGTAAGTTTTACTTGCATTTCTTCTTATTTTAATATCGTTATCCGAGCAAATGAATTTAGTGGTTACGCTTTTAAAGGTCAACTCGCACAATTGAAAAAAAATATCAGGTCCTTTTTGCCTGACTGCTTCAAAACGATCTCTATGAATAAAAATCTATTTCAGCTGGTAAAGTACACAAGTTAACGCTTGGAAAGAGACCACGGTCAAATCGCTACGGTCAGTACTCTTAATGAGTGACAAATGTTAGAAAATCTCGACAATTTTTTTCTGAATCCCCCTGTACAGAAATTTCAGAGCACATTTTCGGACAAGCTTAAATCTTCATAAATGGTATGAATTTCCGGGACGAAGTCGTCCAATCTCGTCACTAATACTTTTGCAAATAAAAGACTGTCTGACAAGCGTGTCGTGTTTTTTTTTCTCGTGATATTCAAGCAAGTTTAAATCCAACATTTTCGATGGAAATTGGATCTCTTAATTTGAAGCAAATGAATTCTCCTCTCTAAAAAAGTTTTTCGCTTGTAGAATATTGGAAGAAGAAATAATCGAAATGTTATTACTTTCATAGCCAGAATGATACGGCGCCGGGTATCCTACCTACGGACTCGCGTTTATGAAGTGAAATAATTTATCATTGCTGCATTGGATTCTGAGAAAAATGTTTTGATGTCCTCTCAAATTTACGGAGAATGTTGATGATAATATTCTAAATTTGTATCAACTGTTTATGTTATCAAACCTAATTTTCATGTCGAATTATGCAACATATTTCATGTTGCGTAAACGCAACAGAGGAATACTGAATGGTATCAGTGTTGCGATAGCGCAACATTATACTCAATAGGGTTAAATTCCGGTCTTTTTTAATGAGCCTGATTTATCAAGTGTCAATTACACACGAATTCCCTTACGATAAGTTGTCGAGCGTATTACATTTTCCTAATAACGGTCTGGCTACATTTCTATATTCTTCTTTGTAAATTTGTGGACGTCGCAGTAGAAACATTACGTTCTACTATACAATTTAAAGTCTCGTGTAAGAAACACATCTGGGTCACCCAACTCTAAATTTCATTGAATGGTACAGTGTTATGAAAACTTGAATTTACAAGCTCAGTGACTTCAAATCTGGACGTTGTCGCACTCTGTAGTACGTCGACTTTAAAATAGTATTATAAATTTATCGCTTCAGCGTTTTTTGTAGACTCCACGTAACTTGTCAGGATCTAACTTGCACAATTGGTAGACAAATTGTTAAAACTTGTGAAATAAGTGGATGGCGACAGCGAGTTCCGTTCGGTTGCTAAGCCACGCTATGACGAAAGTTTTCAAACTTCATAAAACTACGGAACCGGGACACGATTTGTTCTGTGGCGCAGACACGCCAGCCGCCGGATTTACAGGCTTGCCTACAACGCCGCCGCTGCTTGTTAAACAAAATTTGATGGACACGATACGCTGCTGTCGTAACATTGTACAACTGCACGGTGAAGCTATGCAGCATGTCGTCAAATTCATTCAGTTATCGAACCTGGACTATTTTATTGCTCCGCTGCTAACCTAAACTGCACGTTGATTAGCTCAGTGAAGTTGCATGCGGTGCTGAGCAACATTTGGATTGAGTTAATTAAGGCACGAGAGCTCAGTCGGCCCGCAGTCCGTGAGACCGACGCTCCGCGCTGGTTTTACAAGCGCAGCGTCCTGGTGCTGGTGGTGACAACAGCTCGATGTCAATGTTCCGTAAATTATTTGGCTGGCATTTAGATGAAACTTCAATGGCGGAGTTGGCGGGAATGATGCCTGGAATGGTGTGCGGAAATCAAGGATTGTGTACTTGTGCTACCACAAGAAGCCGAGCACAGCCTGGCCGTGACAGTGGAAGACATGGTGGCCACGGCATACTGTTGTGGCCTGTTGACCTGTGGTGCTTGTGACGCGGTGCTGAAACTGAGCTATTGCGACTGTGCTGGAAGCCGTTTTGGAACTGCTGGTGTGGCAGCTGTGTTAGACACGGTGCTGGAACTGGGTCGATATGGTAGTGGTGTGGAAGATTTCTGGAACCGGACCAACATGGTAATGGTGCTGAACACGGTACTAAAATTGGTTCAGTAGGGTAATGGCACTAGAATCGATATTGGAACTGAGCCGGAATGGTGACCGTACTGGAGGTAACTGAAACTGGGCCGGAATGGTGACTGTACTACAGGAAACTGGCACTGGGTCTGTACGGACTGAATACCATTAGCGCAACAGTGCCGGCAGAGTGTCAATTGAGCAGCGCATCAAGAGCACCACAGCACAAATTCATGGCAGGTAGGTGCTCCTGGTCCTGCAGTGGAGGTCGCTGCAGCGGCACAGGGGCAACTGCTGCACCTCTACGAGTATTCAATAATTGATCAAAACGTTAGCGTGCATTTGGGATTTGAAAAGTATATGGGAACAAATATGACTTCGTCGCTTTAGAATAGCCACTAAAAAATTAACTGATTTTGACAGACATCGCTTTGCTGTTTGACCACCGTATTCAATAAATTAATAATATAGTCGCGGGTTTGAAGCAACGTACATGCTTAAAATGGAGATATTTTGCAGAACATTTTGTTGAAAATAGCTGATGAATAATGACGAAGTAATGGCAGGATTATTCAGGCAGTGACAGGACGCCAAGTCTGCGTCAGCCTTCAAGTCCGTGCTCCCGAAGCTGCTGGCCAGGGGACGCCTCCCGCAGCGCGGAAGAATGCCACTCTTTCACTCCGGAAACTTGGATACTGTAAAGAAAGGAATTTTACCTAGAAGTTGTTTATACTTTAAAATACATTTAGGATTGCACTAACCTGTGTCATTTTCTGTTCATGCAAATGCGTGTCCAGTTTCAGTGCCAAAATGGGACGCTATCTTGAGAGCTTTGTTGAACGAGAAAATCAGTTCCGATAACAATATAGAATGTTCTCATGAGATATTTTATAAACAAATTTTTGACCTTGATTAATCATTGAACGAATAAACTATGAGAAGAAACTATTAGTTTACGAGCATGCAAGTTGATTTGTAGAAGACGTAATTCATGTCACTCGGCATAAACTCTTGTGTAATGACCCAACGGTATTGAATGGTTCTCATGTCATAAAATACAGTTTTTCAAATGCTACCGAGTATTGAAAATTATTGTAAGGAAAGTATTGCAAGAAGGCAAAGGGTTGAGAAACTCAATTAGGTCGCTGGAACTAACTTTCGTTATTATATGTGTACAAGCAAGTTATTTTAGACGAATCATAACGAATTTTATTTTAAAAAAGGCAAAAATTTGAATGTACTTGAGATTCACGACTGAAACAAAGAAACTTAGAGTACTTTATAGAACCTTTGTACTGAATTTAAATTCTTCTAAATTTAGAACAGTGGCACTCCTAGGTATTACAAATCCATAAAACATTAACGACCTCTCGAGAATATCGTAAATCCTCGGGTCCTGATGACAGCTTTGACAGCTGCTGTGAGGGCGGACGCGCTGCCTAAACTGCGAGTGTTTCAGACGTCCTCGGTGGCGTTGTGATCAAACAATCTCGCGTTATTCAAAGGCCTTCTCTGATAGGCGCTCAGATTGATCTCAAATTCTTACTCGCCTTCGCCTTATGGACAGTTTTCTTCTACGCGTTGTCAGATAGTGGAACTTTTCACTCTGATACTTCGCAATTACAGGGCCTACTTATTTTTCCAGCGCTTTACAAAACTGCTCGTAGATTAACTTATTCCAGTTGCATAACCATGCCGAGTTAGTGGCATATGACACACAAGTGTCAAAGGGTCGATCAGTGCTGAGAACCTGTTAGTGTCTATTTAAAAAAATCCCGCGACGCTATCAAGTGACTGCGAGGTAACGAAGCTGCTCATTTAAAGATTAGCTTCCTCTCGATATTGTTTTGTCAGAGCTTGTATAATAATATCATGTATTGAAATACATTTCCAATGATTTATGCCTGTTTCTTATGTACGAAAGTCATCTTGGTTGTTCTATTCGCTCATTCGGCTTTTAAATATGCTAGTACGATCCATCTTGCTAAAATGTACATTCTTGCAATAATAAAGGAACCTTCGACTTTAGTTTTAAGCTGCAGATGTATCAAAATCATTTACTACCTTTGAAATAAGTTTAGTAAAATTAAAATAAAGTTATGCTCTTCAGTACATAGAAGAACAGAGTTTCCGGTACAACTGATCTCCGCTATTGTATTTTTCAACGAAAAACCGTCCTCGAATCTTGGAAACGAAGTGATTAAAACTGCCCGTCACCTTGCCCGCACCCCACTTCGTCACGCCGCCCGCTGGAGCACACCTGCAGAGGGTGCGCCAGCGTTCGGTGGATTGGGATTGAGCCGCTCACAATAGGGATTTTATTAGCTCGTTTGGTGCGAGAGGTGCGACTGGTCGATGTGAACGTATTCATTTTGCTTCATCTCTGTTTGTCACTTGACTGCAAAAAGGCGCGATAGGTGAATTCTCGTTGATGGAGATGAAATAAAAAATCAATCAATGTTGCCTGGAATTCTTTTATGATTTCATTATGAGTTGTGCGTGCAGATCATGCATGTCTAGCGGTAACGACCTTCATTTTTCCCAATGAAAATTTATACTTCCGTCAACTCATTTCTTCAAAAAATGCCTTAAAAATATTTACGAACAAACTTACCAAATAAATACGATTACAGTTTGAGAACGAATGTGTTCATTATTAAACTGAAAGTAAGGCTCGCATCGCCAAAACGTCTAAAGCAGACCGGCCCATTACCAGTCACTTTGTTCCCTGCCACGTCGCCTTATTTATTTGTTTTTTTATTTGACTGTGTGTCAAGATTCTGGTGTCGCCGGCGCGAATATTCCTGTGGCGGACATGCGGTGGGCTGCTGACTCAGGTAGCGCGGGCGGCTGCAGCTGCGGCGATAAGGCTCTAAAAATGTGGCTTGGTTTTTTAAATTTATATTTATGTTTCACGCTGTCGTCAAGGACTGCTCATAATGCCAGTGTTAACCCTTTACTGTCTGTATGGATTTCCAGATCCACTTTCTCAAGGCTGCAGCTGGTTTTTCGTACGAAGCTAAACGCGGCCTCTTCGCAAAATGGTTAGGTCTCTAGACTCTAGAGGTTTAAGCTCTCTTCCTTGCGCAAACTGTGTTCGCGATTATTCTGCTGTGATGAAAAATAGTGAACAATAATGTACTTCCTAATATGAAGTTTTGTTTTCACGCATCACCTGCCATCGTTCAGTCGACCGTAAAAATGGCTCTTAGTTGAACTAAATTTTTACTAGGTTATGATGCGGTCGAATTTGAACGGTTCTGCTGTTCATAATTTATTGTTAATAACTTGTGCCAGTCATAATTCTGCGATTAACATATTTTAATTTCCAATTGACACACGTAAGAGTAAATCTTCTTATCTTAAGGTGTACCATTTCCGTGATTACAGGCGATCATAGGATCGCCTGTAACCTTGCATCTACTTCTAAAACAAAGGGCTGCCATCACGAAGATGTAATCCTCTGTATCCTTTGTAGCTACGTAACTCTGAGGTGCTATGAGCAACGTGGTTGCCTTTTCATATTTTGGTGAATAAGTAAAAGTTAGATTCCATTTTTAATTTAAAAGACAAACTTCCTTATGGCATACTTTCGTCAGTAATGTATAAACGCTGTTGCGCACGATGTGCGTCCGAATAGTGGGCTTTACTACTAGTTTTACGCAATTTTGAATCTTGGTTTGTTTCATCAGACAAGCCTGTTTTAAACGACACACACTCTACATTCCCGTTCCCATTATAATTTGCTTTATTATAATGTTCTTGATAAAATCATTTCTTTGTATCATAGGGTTTTCTAGTTTGTTCACGAAATTAAGAATGACGTTTATAGTCCAAACGTTCCTTTTTCATTCTTTTTTGTAGGTAAATTATTCTAGTTTATAAATATGATAAGCTAACACGCGGCTTCCGTTTTTCTCCTTTTGATAATTAAAGTTTGCAGAAGGCAAAACATTAACATTACTCTATTCCTCTGAGAGACCCGGAGTTCTTTGAAGGGATTGACAAACAAAACAAGGCATTCATCAGTGCAGCAGATTACTGGCGAGTTTCGAAACTGTTCTTGAATGATTTCTACCAGGACTGAAAGCTGAGAGCTAGTGAAAAAAAATGAATTTACGCAGCTGCTGATCTTTAAGAAGCCATTAGTGTCGTCACAAGATGTGGAAAATGGTCTGTTGTTTACGAGAGAACATCGAAACTGTGGCACATGTGGTCCGAGAAGCAAGGTTTACCCTCTTTCAGGGCGTTAGAAGAAATTGGGTGTGGCGAGAACCCCAGGAAGCCACGGACCGTCTTGTACCGTCATCACCGTGCAGGCGTCTGGAGGCAGTGCTGTGCTTTGGTGCTGGTTTTGCTGACCTGTGCTTTGCTGCGATTGGCGCCTCTTTGCAGTAACGTGATGAAGTCGCAGGACTATTTGCAGGGTCTTGATGACCCAGTTCACTCTCCGACCGATATTATTTACTGATGATTGATGGTTTTAGGACGATAATGCTCTCATTCATTAGGCCAAAGTTGTCTGAGTTTAGTTTTCTGAACATGAAGGATCATTCACGCACGATGATTGGCCCCTACAATCTCGAAATCCTGCAACCAAAGGTTTTGTTCGGAGACTTGTTATTTTACTTGTTGCCAGATCCTTGTTTTTAATTTCTGCAATAAAATTTGTTTTTAATTTTTTAAAGCAATAAAATCTCGAAATCTGAGCCCCATTAAAAACTCATGGATTGAGCTTGAGGGGAACCTGCGTGCTTTATCGCCACTTGCTTTAACATTCAACATTTTGGGAAAATGATTACTTCAACTGTGACCAAAATTAGAGGTAGAAAAGATTGAAAAACTTGCCCAACCTATTCTAGGTAGAATGCAAGCTGTAATTAGGTCTAATGATGGACTAATAGATAACTTACAAATTTCTCATGCTACGTATTTTCCCACCAGGCAGAGTATATGGGATTTAAAAGCCACTATGTTGTATTGTAAGTGACGTTGGCTGGTGTAAAAATTTCCCCTGACCTTCCAAGAGCAGCGCGGCGATCTGAGGCAGCTGTACACAGGCCTGTGGCAGGCGAGCGGTAACCGCACGATCCCTCCGCCCCAGATATCACATCGCTCCTGAGCTTGTGTTATAACAATGCCAGTGCTGATGATTTCCCTGTATTTTATTCTCTGATCACCCCGACGATAATGCCTCTTCGGTTGCTGAACATTTGTGTTCTTCATTGTTCTGGGACAGATCGTGATGAGCTGTTACTCGTCATCGCTCGAGGCGGAGATGTTAGTTGTTCACCCAAGCCACTATATTGAGCGTCTTTCTAAAAATAGATGAACTAAGCATGATTGAATTTCTAGTTTACTTTCTACAACGGAAATAGAAATACCGCATGAACTAGACACATTCGTCTCAGTCTGATTCGTCTTTTTCGTGGGCGTATTGGTTATTTATAAGACAAGTAAGCGCTCTAGAGCCACTTATTGTTGATGTTTATGTACCTATGATAGCAAACAAAGTGTTTCCTGTTCGGTGGATGGAATTTTATGGTACTTCTTCATTACGCCGTGGTTGTAGGAATTGTAAACCACTGTGGTTTACATTGGGTAGAATTAGTTGTGAATAATAAAACTTAGTCACCATCTCTCCTTTTTCATTCAGTTAAGTGCTTTAGATCTCTCTTCCCAGCTAATATTTACCCAAATAATGACTGCTAACGCTCTATTTATGCTACTACAGTACCTGATTTCTTTCAAAATCCATTATAACATCCATGAAGTACACTCCAGACTTAAAAAGAAGAGTGTTACCTGCTGAATATCCTTACAGATGACTACGTTAACTATCACATATAAGTATCGACGTAAAAGTTTCAGTTTCTGAAGAAGGCACTCCAAACCTTGCTGCGAAATACTTTACGCTCGTGGCGGTTTATGGCTGGAAACATTGTCGTGCAGCCAGTGGAGTGACTTTCATGACGTGCATATGTCACTCGTGCATGAAGATCTTGGCTCACTATCATTTGCAAATTATCTGTGCCCTGACGCGGCCTCGAGAGGACGGCACCGGCGGGCCATAACGAGTATGAGGGGCCGTTAGCGGCGGCGTTAGCGCTAAAAAAGACACCGCGTAACTCCCGCCGTGGCTCTATACCGCTGTGTTACGCGCCTCACTGCATCACTGCCTCACTGCTTTACTGCCTCACTGCTTTACTGCCTCACTGCTTTACTGCCTCGCTGCTTTACTGCCTCACTGCTTTACTGCCTCACTGCTTTACTGCCTCACGCATCAGTGACGCGAAAGCGGCCCAGGCTGCGCCGGTGATGGTGTTGCATTTACCAATTTTGGTGTCATTATTGACGCAAAACTCACATGCAGTTTGTCGAGTCTTTGGTGCCATGAACTATAAATGTCACGTACCTGGCTTCTTTATTTTTCTTCTCTATGCAGTGTTGTTGTCTTGAAACGTAGCGGAATTGGATGTCACTGCAGCGTCAGGTTGCGAACTACACGGTAGAGGCGCTGCGCATTTCTGAAGCTCGTCCGTGTGTGGGTGGGGAGAGGTTGGCAGGAGGGCCCCGCTCCACTACAAGGCTGGAAAAGTCCAGGAAAAGCATTCTTGTATCTAAAAACGAGCCTCTCGATGAGATGAACTTAGGGAGGAAGTCAGCAGAAATTATGACGTTGACACGTTCGGTAGCTGATCTCCAAAAAGCAAAAGCAAAGAAAAACTCGAAATGCAACGCTGTTCAATCTCTGCCGGGAAGTTCCTGACTCGTTCGTGAGCTGCTGTGTAGGGTTTGCCGTGAGCACTGCCGAGTCCTGAAGTTATCTGACGAGCGCCGACACAGTCTACTATCTTCTGCTGTGAGGCCAGTTTGGCGGCCCTGGAGCTCTGAAAAATAATCTTTAAAAACTGAAAGACCATTGCCAGATTCTCTGAAGGATCATCACTCAGAATTTCAATGGCTTTCTTTTTCTAAACTCCGAAGAATAATCTCTAGAAACTCTATAAACAAAGCAATCTACAGAAACTAGATACGGAACTTTTAACTAATTAATAACCTAATCTAGTCAATGGCTAATTCAACACATGAGCAACCCGCTCATAATTCTATGAACAGGAAAGTAACTGTGCAAAAATTTATGTGGAGATTCGAGGGTTGTATTCTGTGTCGCCTTCTTATTTTAGCATTTAATATTTTTCTGTGTTTGCAGGCCATGAAACTCGCGTACAGCAGTCGAGTCTCGTGCAGCAGTCGAGTCTCGTGCAGCAGTCGAGTCTCGTGCAGCAGTCGAGGCTCGTACTCAGAGTGCTCAAGCGACTTTATGCGCTGTTTTATACGACAGTCCTGTACTGCACAACTCTTAGCCTTAACGCTGGGGACATTCGATACATTTAGAATACGGTTCAATTTCGTGTGATGTTTGAATGAAACTGTGCACTGAGCAAAGTGTAGCTTATCCGTACAATTGCCTCAGAAAAGATTGATTTACGTGCATTGCTGTCCTCTTTTCGTGGGAGCACTTGGGTTGCGCTGTAGTAGTGCTGCGGTTAAATTTTGTTGTTATGATACAAGGTTCTTTGTTCACTAACCTAATTAAATGCATTGCCGGTTTTTATTGGAGGAGTAATTTAAAGTAGCAACGATGAAATGTAGTTCTCGGACACTCTTAGTCGTAAGGAAACTCTATTGGATTGACTGAAAATTGAACGCCCTTAACGAACGTGGAAAATTTCCAGCAAATCCTTGGTAGTCTCTACATGATCTGGGAGGGAATCGGGACCCAAAATTAATCAGACGAAGAGGGCCTCTAATCTGGACCCTGTATAGCGCCCATCGCTCGGCTCCACGATCCAATTTGTTGGAGACTTTTTCGTCTTGTTTTTAGCGCGGTGAGCGAGACAAAAGAGGCAGGGAGTGAGGGGGACAGTGTCTTGTTTGCTCATCGAAATAAGTCTAATGGAGCTCGACCTCAAGGTGCCTCGTAAGAGACCAACGCTACGCAGCCCAGTCGTTACAGTGAGAGTCCTTCTCAATTTTTTCATTGAAACTTTGCGTTATTTTTTGACTCACACTTGCACTCGCAGGACTCCCTACTGGCTCCCAATGCGCAGAGGTGATAGTCTCAGCGTCTCGGCCAAGCCAGCGGATCTCCGTTGCGTGGCTGACAAGTGGAGTAGACTTGATTGGAAGGTTTAATCCATGGATAATAGCTAGCCGCTTGGTGTCCAGTCCTTTTGTGGGGATTGCGTGTGGAGATGTTCGAAGATATTCAAGTGTCGAGGGTGTCAGGGATTTCAATTTTTGGGAGAACGATTGTGGCTCTTCAGGTATCGGACGTGGCCTGAATAACTGTAGTCCTGGTACTTTGGGCTGCCCAGCATTGCTTTTCAATTCAAACATAGCTGTTTTTCATAACTATATTGCCTACAAGGATATTTTGTTTCAAATTATTCCATCGAGATTGGCTTCTGTATTCATATATTCTTATATACCAATCCATACAATTTGCTCGGCGCTCACAAGAAAAATTCTCTACGGAGACAGTTCATGGCAATTCAATCATTACAATGTGCGTGTATAGCTGAGGTCGGAGCGGTATGACTAGGTATTTTTCCTATTGAACGAAAACTTATCAAGAATCTGTAAGTTTCTCTGAAATTTAGGAGAAACAATCGGATTGTGCACGAGTGTGAACGAGGTTACAAACTTTTAGGCTGTATTAAGTAGGCGAGTAAGGAAATGGTAGGCACCGAAATGTACATTGGCGAAATGTCATGTTTTAGTATCAAATGTTTTAGGGCGCCGTGCGTTAGAAAAGCTAAACTATGATGATCCTTTTTACTCGAGTCCTGACATATCCTCTTGGTTTGCAAACTGTTTGGATGCTCTACTTGGATGGAACCTACTCCTAGCCATGGCGTTGTTTCCTGTGCAGAGGCCGCAAAACAAGTTAGGACTCCATGTTGGCAGTTCTGTGTTCGAGTATTGACAGCTTCTTAGAATGTGAGCAGACTATGTCATAGGGATGGATTTCTGTTTTTTTGTAAATACATATCGGTGTGCGTATTTTAGTACGGTTGGTCTTTTGGAGGATAGTAGTGGAATTAAGATACATAATTTAATGTAAATAGAAGCGTCTTTTACGATCGAGGAAGGAGACTAAATTGTAGCTGCTCAGCGCAGGTAAACTATTGTGTATAACGTGTGATCTACTAAACGTTAAGAGACGAGTGTGGGAGTTCCATGCCAGAACTGTCCGGGCTTTTCAGCAGCAGCAGGTCGACGTCTCTGGCTACTCCAGGAACCTGCGCCTGAACTCCGTTGCCTGAGTCTCGCCAAAACGACCGTCGCGGGCACAGCGAATCTTGCCTCGTACCCGTACCCGAATTTTTGTATCTTTGCTCTAGTTTCTGCAAAAGTTGTTGATGTGCGTTCGGGTTGGTGCGTTCTGCTTTCATTCAGGCTATCTGTGTAGTTTGTGTTCAGCATTCATCCATGTTAACCCTTGAGTTGGTGTTCTAGGTTCATCGTTTACCGTTTAGTTTTATGTACAGTTTTCATTATTACACATGCATAGATTACGGGTGCATATGATACATTAATGTGAAATGGTTTCCAAACAGCGTTAACAAAACGGGAAACTAAAGAATATTATGCACTAATATAAGTATAATCTAGTAATATAATTAAATACACGTGTAAAATTATCGAACGCTTAGGAATAATAAATTTCAACCTGGAAGAATTTCCTTAAAACAACGCTCTTCATTATGAAACCTGAGTGTCATATATTTTAATTAATTAAGCTACGGAGTTTGACCTGGCTTTGATTTAACCCGCTGCATTACGAGTGCAATTCAACTCTAATTTATAATGCAGTTTATTTATTCAGTCTCCGTTTTGAAACCATCTGGGAACGAGAACCTGCTAATCTACCTTTTCTATTTTCTTGAGTTGGAAGCACACATGTCGGCTCTTATATTACTTGAATCTCAAGGGAAATAATGTAACTTTCTGTATCACTGGTACGGACTGCCTTCACTGACAGTCTTGCTGATTACGAATACGTACATGAGAATCTGGGCCCGTAAATGTGCTATGTAATTCCTTCAGTGCGTAAATAAACGGCGACATGCACACAAAAAACAACTAATTAAACTTAGCATATGATTATATAGTATAGATTTTCGTCATGGTGCGAGTCTTTTTGCGGAATTGATTTAGACTTTTCCATAGTTTTGAGCTCGTTTTGACAGTGACGCGATATACAAACCTGTTCAGTAAATGCGGTGTTGGCCTTAGCGCTCTGTGTGGGGCCGCCGTGCGCACGAAGGCGCAAGCTCGGGTTTGCTTGTCCAGTTCTATGCTGATTTGTCTTCTTGTCTCCAGTCGACGGTGCAAGAAATAAATTTCAAGCCTTGTATCACAGTGGAAACTCATCTACAGAACATCGTAACATTCAACAAAATATGCTTCTGTCATTACTGTATACTTAATTCGAGTATATTGCGACAGTTTCTCATGCTACTTGCAAGGCAAGACATAGGTATGAACTAATTGACGCTGGTTCCACAGACGTTGACATACCCTCAACATAATTACAGCGTGCTGTTTCGCCGAACTTCTTCATTTTTGGGTGGCCACCAACTTTCCTCATTTACTAAGATGTTGCCCATCGCTAAATTAAATTACTGTACCGACAGGACAGATTTAAGAAATGAAGGCATTGACGATGAGTTCCTTGGAATCCAGAAGGACTCGCTAAGAACCTTTAATAGCATTGTATGGCCGGTCGTTGTCTGGGTGACGTGCTGTACTACCCGTGATGCCCTCATGCATTGTGTCACGCACGTGGTCATGTTCACAGCAGCCCGTCGTTGTATCGTACCTTCGTGGGGCGCTGGTGGTGCTCGCATCTGCCTGGCTCTCTGGTGGTGCTCGCATCTGCCTGGCTCTCTGGTGGTGCTCGCATCTGCCCGGCTCTCTGGTGGTGTACGCTGTGCGTGGTGTTTCTGGTGGTGAACGCTGTGCATGGTGTTTCTGGTGGTGAACGCTNTGATGATGAACGCTGGTGGTGAACGCTGTGCGTGGTGTTTCTGGTGGTAAACGCTGTCACGGTATTTCTGGTGGTGAACGCTGTGATGATGAAGGCTGGTGGTGCAAGCACCAGCCCGGCGCTGAGATCGGACCTGCCGGTAAAGGCTGACTTGCTGTGACCGACCGTACCATCCCTACAGGCCTGTGTCTGATGCACACTCGTGTGTATAATTCTTGATAGCCGATCGCTGCTAGTGAACTTAAAAGTAACTTCTGCTGAAATTTTTTATTAGATGGCCAGACGATACTGAACAGACAATCGTGCGATGTTATACGAGTATCTGTTAAGTCGTGCTCTAATTTTAAGAGTTGCTACTTTGGAAATGTTTTGATTGGATGGTGAGACGCTTTTCGAACAGGAAATGATGTAGTGCAAATTCAGTAGGTTAATTTAGTGGCCTTTCTTTCTATTCTGTGTAAAAACGGTTGGAATTTTCTTTTTTTGTGGCCTCCCTGGTGTTGGAATGCACCAAATTTAGTGAAGTGGTCCGTTAATGATTTGCTGTCCAGCATGAAATTTCGTCCCGTTACTCGATGCCTGACACTTGATGCGACGCTGCGCTGCGTCTCTGTTTGTCGGTCAGTTTTCAAGAGGCCAAAGTGGAGGACGTTGGCTTACCTCAGCCGCGGAAAGTGGTGAGCGAGGAAGTCTTTTGAAAATCAGTGGTTCATCATTATTTCTGTGAACTTGAATCTTCTTGTTCTTGAATATCATGTGATACGGTAAGTATATGTTGCATTCCAGATCGTTACATATTTTCGCACTAAAACCGAGTGGCAGGTACATTTCACAAGCTATACCCTCTCTTAATGGATCTGTCAGTTCGGTAATCTAAGCAGCATCTCTCGGTAGCGGGCCGAGCGACCAACAACTCTTCGCCGGTTAATAAACAATCGTCCAACATTGAACGCGGGTTTACGATTCCATTTGTATTTGATACGGGATTTGATTCATATTCAAAATATTCAGTTCTAAGTATTAAGTATGTGCTCTTTAGTCAAGTGCACATATTTCGCTGACGTGAAATTAAAAATTTTGAACCCGAATAAAATCGCAATGACGCACTTTGGATCTTTGCCTATACCAGGAACTCGAGGGCGTCCGTCTTCCCGCCCACACGCGCGCGCCGATAGGTTTAGAAATTCGCATCGCTGTTCAACTTGGCTTTTTGTGGCACAACAAAGGATGGCTGCAGGCACTTTGAAATTCTATTTTGGTGTAGACAGTTGATGGATTTTTTCACGAACTGAAGATAGTTAAAAGGCTTCTCTTGTTATGTTGATTTAGCAGAATGCGTTTGCCAGTCAGCAGAAATCTGTCTCTCACTATTAAAAACTTGACTAACGCCGGTTTTAGAATGCCTTTTTTCTGTGTTTTTTCCTTACTTTTCTTTTGATGTTATTTTGTTCCCAATGATAGTAAGACATAAAATACACGAGTCAACCGTGCACTTATTTCATCATATATTCTTTTAGAAAAGCTTCACATGCATTCAATCCCACCACTGTGAATGGAATGATGCCAAGCTATAGTTTCTATGGTCTGTTTTGAGTTTTTATAAAAAATGAATAACCTCCCTGATTTATACATCGCTCAACTGTAGAATACAAGATGTGTTTCATCTCTCCGAAGGAGTATCTCCAAATTTCTAGTGGGATGTATTGTCCCGTTACCTCTGTTCGATCTGCTCCTGAAACTTGGTTCGAAATGCCCCGGCCAAGTTATCACCCGATTCCTGTGGGAACCGTGTTAGGATTTCTTCGAAGCTTCCGTTAGATTCGTGCCCGGCCCCGTATAGGAATGAAGGCGCGCAGAGTGGCCGACTTAATTGAACGGCCGATTCCAACTTGGAACTGGAACTCCGGGCCCCGGTCTGATATTGTTCCTGTTATGGATTGCTCTCGGGGGCGGCAGTTGGGTGGGGTGCGCAACCGTAGTTTCGAAGTGGCCGTGCGCGAACCAGTGCCGGCTTGTGAACTGCTTTGCGATGGTGAGCGACAACCGATTTTTGAACCACCTATTACTTTTGCCGTTTACTTTGTTGCTGAATGGTTGAAGTTTGACCGTTGCCGAGCTGCTCGTTAGGTGGTGAAGAGTGAAAACCGCTATTGCATCTCACCAGTGGGAGGACGTGCTCACTTCCTTGCTATTAAGCTGCGACGGATTTCAAGTGTTCTACCTTTACTGGTGACCTTGTTCCATGGGACGAGGCATCGCTGACGTGCTCGGTTTGATCGTTAAATTTGACGACGGCTCAAACTTAACAACTGCAAAACTTTTCTTATAAAAGGAAACATATAGCTGCAGGGAAAGATTTTCAATATCGCATTAAAAATATAGGTTGGAAGCAGTAGGCATTTTATAAAGAAGTCTCAAATTCAAAGAAATGACGACCAAATCGAGGTGATCGCTGGAGCTGCTCTATGAATCCATAATGCGGCGCTGCGAGATTTTCATATTCTGATTCCTGCGGCGTTGTGGCGTCAGCAGCGTCGTGATGGACGCGAACTTTGTGTTTGGTTATGAGGAAGCGAAGGCTCCACACTTTTGATGCATGAGAGACCTGAACTTGGTACTCGCTAGGGAAGTGTGCTTCAAGGCAGTGATTGACGGAGGTCATTGTGTTAAATTAACGCTTTAAGCCATAAGATGGCATACAGCCGTACCCAGCTATGGTGCATGAGCCTATTTTTTTCCTTAAAAAACTGTATTACTGCATTCTGAATAATAAAGTTTGGCCGGAATATTGGCAACACTGACATGCACATATGTGCAATTTTTTTATTAGTTCAGTGCAATGGTGAATAAAATAGAGCCGCATCATTGTTTGAGAACCGTGGCACCCTTTTTTCCTTGCAAGTTTTTAGCTAAAATGAATCGCCGTAAATTCTTTAATGACAAAGAGAAGGAGAAGATGTGTGTTTGCCGATTTTGAAAGTGTGAGAGCTGCTACTTTGGGCCGCGATATCCGCACTGTGAAGTATCTCGGTAATCCTGCAACCAAGGCCGAAAAAAATGCAATGAAAAATGTAGGATCCTGGTGAAACTTGATTGGTCCAGAGTGGAACTGAAAATACGCAAGAACTTTCACTCCACAAGCAAGAATATCTTCGAGCATGCTGGACTAGGCCATGTATCGAAAATGACTCGAAGTCGAGTGCTGAGAAGCATGGCAAGGTACGTTATGTCCGATATAAGACCCCCTCTGAGGTAGATCCATAAGAATTTTCAACTTGAATGGGCAAACACATACATGAAATTGAATTTTAGACACTTATTCTTCACTAAAGAGATACGTGCTACCCTCGACGGGCCTGACGGGCGGTGCAAAGTTTGGGTTTCAGACCGGGCTTCCCGCCCTCGACACCTTCATCTTCAACAAAGAGGAAGAAGCGTTATGATATGGGTAGGAATTTTAGGCTGTGGATTAGTAGATCCATCTAAAATTGTTGATGGTGTAAACCGACTGCAGCTCCATAAGTCGAGTTCCTGAAGCAGATGGTTGTTCCGTGGTTCTGGAGGCGGTGTCGTGTCAACAAACAGACGCCTGTTTTAATGCATGATAATGCTCCGTCACATGCTGCAGAAGCTACAGTAGAATATTTGAAGACTCTTAGGTTCAAACATGGCCGACTGATGAAATTTCCAGCATGTTCTCCTTATCTGAACCCTATTGAGAACCTGGGGTCACTGCTTAAGCAACGTGTTTACCAATCGGCACGTCGATTTCTCCCCGAGGATCCCTTGTGGACGGAACATGAAACTTCTGCGAAAGCCAATACTGCCAATGAACTTGAAAATTGGGCGAAATCCGTGGACAGACATTTCCTGGCTATTACTGAACTACATGGGGAGTATATTAGTCATTATTATGTTTTCCGTTGGTTGTGTTTAGAAAATATTATTGAATTATTCGTAATATTCATACGTATTCCAGTATTCTTAGTTAGGCTTAAAACTTTGAAAATCCTTTATTTTATAAACGTTTTTCATCGGTACACAAAATTGTGGCTATTTAAAATTAAACGAAATCAAGTACATTGAAAAATCTTCTTTAATATTGGACTGATCGATGTAAAACTCTTGTATTTCAGTTAATTATAGTTAGTATCTTATATACAAGCACCTTCCACTTTTGTAAATGACTGATACATTTTTAGGTCAATGATTGAGAAAACACATCCTGCTCAAAGCTCGGCGAAAGCTCAGACGTCCTCCTTCAAACAATGCACATCACGGGGCAATTAAGAGACCAGTGCGACATATAAGTCCTCTTCCAACAGACTCTTAATTATATTAATTTTTCATGCAAACTGCTTCGGCATGTTCTTGTTACCAATGTATGATTAGAAACGTATCAATATATTTAATTTAGGCGAACTATTTGACTGAATTTAACCGAGCCTATATCTTTCACACCTAAATTAGTTTAGGGCACCAATGGTCTACATTGGGAGAGTTGTGACATTTCCAAGTTCGTGTACATTCCCTTTGCGCCAAATGATGTATTGTTTTTATAGTGGTCAAGTTTATGCATCTCCATTTATGTGTTCGCGTTTGCTAATTTAAAATATAAACGTCCGAAGTTTGAGCTCACGGAAAAGGTAATCAGTATATGAGCATAATATCGTTCATCCAGTGCTTTTATGAAGCGAATGCAATTCATTAAAGTAACATGTACGCGACGTAAAGTAAGCCTGTTTCATTAACTACTTTTCTAGCATGAAGAAATAAGGATCTTTAGGCCGGTTCGTGCTCTGGGATGGACACTGATCCCATCATAGATATGTACCCACACACGACACATTAATTTTAATTTACTTACATGGATTTAGAAAAATTTGATACAACGACCAACATCCGAATACCAATTCGTGTGCTGGGGATCTCATTATCATTTACCTTACCTGCTGTAGGCTGTCCGAATTATTTTGAATGCGATTTTATTTATAATTTTAAAATTATGAAATTTTCGTCTGTAAATTTTAAGAAAATTTTTACGAATTTTTAATTCAATTTTAAGAAAACTACTTTCAGTACTCACGTCGATGAAAGTCTTTTTCCTGAACCAATACCGATTGTGATCACAATTTTCATGATGGCTGTTGATGATTCTAACTGCTGAAAATCGACCCGTAATTTTCGAGCACTATGACCTACACAAAGAGAAGTTGTGGGGGTTTCTTTGTCTGAAGGTCACACTTAAGCTTCCTCTCATTTAGCCAGTTGAACATTTGATAAGTTTTGAGCCGGTTGCATAGCACGTGACCGATTCTTGGCTGCATAGGGAATCATCTATTGTTGGTTGCATAGTGATGATCGGTTGTTGGCTGCATAGTAATGATCGGTTGTTGGTTGCATAGTGAATGATTGTTTGGTGCATAGCAAATATTCGATTGCTGTGCTGTTTAAGTAGCAAATGATCAGTTGCTGGTTGTATTGCAAATGGTCAATTGCTGGTTGTGTAGTAAATGATCAATTGTCGGTTTTATTGGACATGATCAATTATTCGTTGTGTTGAAAATGATCGGTTACTGGTTGCCTAGCAAATAATCAATGTTGATTGTATAACAATTGATCAATTCCTTGTTGCGTAGCAAATGATCAGTTGTTGATGCATAGAAAATGATTGATCATTACATGGCAGATGATCCAGTCTTGCTTACGCAGCAAATAAACAGTAGCAGGCTTTTTTTAGATAGAACCTAGTAGTGACTCGAGGACAATTTTCACTCGAAAACTAAATAATTTTTTTCATAGGGAACCCGCTACAGGGCTTTAAGCCGAGGGAAATGCAGTGCGGTATTAATATCGCAAATACACTGAGGCATTAGTATCGAAAATACAGTGCGGTATTAGTATCGCAAATACAGTGCGGTATTAGTATCGCAAATACACTGAGGTATTAGTATCCCAAATACAGTGCGGTATTAGTATCGCAAGAAGAATTGAGTGCTTATGATGAATAACACCGGTACTCTCTGTCCGACCCCATCTTTGAGTATAAATACTGTAGCCAATACTTCATGTAATTCTTACTCTATTGAGTTTAAGAAATCGTCGATTTAACTTACAGAGGAGAAGAAGAAAACATTCTCTAGTAGAAAATGCATTCTTCCTGGCAGCTTCCACTCAAAGTGCATAGTAAAATTTGTTTTAGCAGTTAACATACAACGTGTGAGTTCGGGTACACATACGTTGCTAGTTACACTAGTTATCCATGCAGTGTTCGTCCGAAGGCTTATGCTGCTCGGATAGTTAATACTGACGGGTCAGTGAGTGAACTTTTTAGTGATTTTAAACTTAATGGAAAAAGCGCATCAACCTCTGCAGTGTTGTTGACATATTTGCTAGCTTTGCTCTCTCCCGCGCGCCTTCAGACATGCATTGTCCTCGAAGAGCAATTATGTTTGATCTTGATTTCTAATTCTTGCAGGCGCTAAATGTTTTGCATCGGTGGCGACCATCCAAAAATAGGAGACGATCGCCGCGAGCAGTTGTGTGCATGATGCTGACATGATTTTTTGCTGTCATTACTTGGCACAGCAAGTGACCGAGTAAGCGACTGCGGGTGAGAATTAGTTCTCCTTCTAATCAACAAAGCAGAGGAAAGTGTAAAATGAAGTGCTGAGTCCGATGAAATGTTTCGTGTGTTTGTCACAAGAAAATGTTTTATCATTCGAAAACATGATAAACGTCAGATGCAATCAAGGCCGTGTGAAAGTATCGTTTTTCATTTAACTTTCCCTTCTGCTTGAGATTTTCTTCGCAGATTGTAGGGATGATTTATTTCCATTACTTCCATAATTATTAAGTTTTATAGTTTTTTTTTCGTAGAGATTTTTATTGAATTATCTCAATTCCTCAATATATATGAGGTATTAACGGTAAGATACAAATTATACCGAGATTTGTGCTAGTTATTTGCTTGAAATTTGCGAAGTTTAGCCGACGTCAGAATTTTCTCCGGTACCATTCCTCAAGTCGGACCCGTGTCGATATCGGCCTTAGATTGATGCCCTAACAGTTCATCAAACTCTGGCCGATATTTATTACAACTGACAGTTGGTTCACTCTATGCTGATGTTCGTATTGTTTTGGGCGTCGATATAAATGCCTTGAAAATATTCCGCACTGCGAGTAACTGTTTGAACACGAACGGTTGACGTTTTTTAAAACGCATTTTAATCCCAATGATTCGACACAAAATTACATTTTGTTTTGCTTTGCTCTTGAAATTATGAGCCTCAATAGCAGGAAATGTTACTATTGCACATAGAGTGACATTTCTGCTAATTGTGTGTTGAGAGCGAACGATGATTCCTAAATCAGCTCGTGCATGACCATCTCGACAATTTACACATATCTTGCGCGATCCTCACAATGCGTGCGCAGCTGCTGGTCGATCCGTTCGTGTGCCTGCAGCAGAAACATCGAGATGTTCAACAGCCGAGCGCCTGCAAGCAACTCAAGCTGAGCTCTGCCTCTCTGAGCCGTAAATGTGGCCTATAGTCAAGCTCATGTCAACTCTGAGAGCCACACCGTTTAGTTTGGCAGTTTCAGATAATTAAATAATTATATTTCCAGGCAGCGCCGTCCATATCAGTTGATTCGTTCCAGAGACGGAAACTAAAGAGGCCGTGCGACTTCGATAGTTCCATTATCCTCTAAACTCCGCTGGGCGGGCGTCCATGAGCGTGATGCGTTGTATGGGTTGTGTTGCTGGAGAATAGAACTCCTTGGTGATTTCTAAAAGTAAATTCATAGTGTTCTTTATTTTCTACCTTATAAATTAATTGATCACTCTTAGAAGTAACTGCGTTTGTATTCTTATGAAAATATATTTCCCCATCGCTCAAACACTATTAATTCAATACAGATTGCTTTTTAAATGTATTCTTTGTTCAGTTTGCTGTAAGTGGAGACGAATTCACAATGTTTCATTGTTCACTATCTGGCCACAAAGTTTGTTGCACTCTGGTAAATTGTAGCTATAATTCAAACTTATTTTTAAAGGTTCCCCATAACGAATATGAAGAAAAAGAATACGGCAATAATAGTTGCGTTCAGGGTCACTGGTAGCCAGTACTGCACCTGCTCTCTCTCTCTGCGACAACAAACGTGAATAATTCCGCTGAAAAAAACATTCAAAACAAACCATTGCCGATGACAAGGGACGGGTTATTGGTTTGTACAGGGCTAGGAAATCCGCAAAGAAGTGTCTCAAATGATGGCTATATAACTCAGAACTGTGCAACGAAAGATTGCTAAGGGGAAAAAGATGGTGAAGTGCAGTCATTCAGTAGTAATTGTGGCTGCGCAAAAATCCTGAATACTCGTAATTTTCTGAAGCGATTGGTGAGAGCAAACAGGCAGAAAAGTATTCAGCGGTTGACTAGCATGGTTACCGAAGGTCGTAAGAAAATTTCTCTTCGCACCATTCACCGAAAACTGATTGGAATAGGCTTAAGGAGTTCCGCCACTACCAGGAGACCATTGGTCAGTAAAGCTAATCGAACAAAACCGCTTCAATTTGCTAAAAGTCCACAAAAATAAGTTGATTTTAGAGCATTGGAAACACGTCTTACAGTCAGATATATTGAGGTCCACCTTGTTCCAGAAAGATGGGAGAATTTGAGTGAGGGGGGAAGCCCACGAAGCTTTGAATTTTTCATGCATTGCTCTAACAGTATGGACTTTCGGGGGCAGTATAGTGATCTGGAGTGCTTCACATGGTCGGGATTAGGTTCGGCAACCTTGTGCAGCAACAAATTGAAATCGCACCAATATTTGAACATCTTGGGTGATCAAGGACACCCGTTTGAGGGTTTTTATAGTCCTGATGGTTCCGATATTTTCAAGTCAGATCGCATATTACATTATCAGTTGCACTGATGCAGATCATCCGTATATATAATTCAATGTAAATAATTCCATATGTATGTAGATGGTAAATTCAGCGAATAACTCTTGCGCGAATTCATATTTTTCTGTATGATTTCTGTCGCAGCCGTGTTGAGCCGTTTTGTAGTAGAGCTACTGGAATACGGATTATGTTTGCATTGGAGTAATTCTTCTGGATAAAGTTTTCCAACAGCGGTGTAGAAAAGTAGAATTTATTCAACTATATTATCTATTTCCATTGCATTTACGTTAAATTCGGGATAGAACTATTTTTTTCTGTTTACGAAGCAGCGATATGTATACTTGACAAAATAGAAAAAGTAAAAGCGATGCCATGCTCAAAATATATTTTATATATTATGCATAACATTTTATCATACAAGATTAAAAGAAATTCAATCAAGAAAACATTTCATGAAACATGGAAACTCAGTATACTTTGTATCCAGTTTCCAGTTCTTTTGTGTTCCTCGTGTTATGCATTCAGTAAATTTTCTCTTCTTAAAAACAGGGAGGTCTATTGCAGTTATTTCACGACAAGCTTTCGTATATCTTGGATTAATAAATTCAAGCTTTTTCATTTCCCCTCATTGTTTAACCCTTTAACGCCCTAATTGTTTTGCTCCAAGACCGGAAGAATTCAGCGTGTTTAGTACTAAAAAGCTAGCTGAATTTTGAGGCATACGTGTCTACAATGAGACAGTAGCTTGCAAAGCAACTTTATAAAACAATCTGATTAATCTGATACTGCGTTATTAACCTTTTTAGGGCTAAAATTATAGTTACAAACTAGAATGTGTTTACAACACTTTTAAGTGCATCTGCTAGATGCTTTATTATTAATTTCACTCTCCGCTTAGTACGCATTTTGCAACGGTGTGACTCAAACACTTTCAAGACAAGAAAATAACCTTCAAAAGCTCTCGATTATAATTCCGAAGAACCGCAGGTGTGGGTGCCGTGAGATGCAAGTACAGCGACCATAACTAGGTCCGATCAACACTAAGGGCATCCCTGCCCAGCAGACCCGGTCTAAATAAGCCTCGTTGCAGGCCTCAGGACGACCCTTGCCCTCGCTCGGCTCCCATGTAAACGTTGACCCACTTCAACTGAGGGGATATCGACACAAAATTGCTGATTTCCTCTGGTTTCCAGGACCTGTTGACGAGGTCCTAGTGCTCTTGGAACGCGCTTCCTATGAGCTTTGGATAACCGAAATGGAGAAGTGATATTGTGAACAAAATCGATTTCTGTCCTTTCCATGTCGCAAATATTGACGCGAACATTTCTATTTAATGAACATTGGTTGTGTTCAAATGTACTATGTAAAAGTACCTCTAGAATGATCTATACATACTGAGAGAATGCATAGATGGTCTGACTAGTAGATTGGGGTAAGGTTATCAAGTGCGGGGAGCATTAACAGGGGTGTTGCAGTACAGAGGTTTGGGTATGAGAGTCAAGATGAGTCTTTACGAAAGTGTTGTACGTCCCACAGTTTTGATTGGTGCGGGAATACAGGATCGGAAATTGGAAGACCATGGAAGATTGAACGTATTAGAGATGAGGTGCTTGAGATGCTCGCTTGTTGTTACACGAATGGATAAAAATCGAGGAATGAAGAGATGCGTCGAGGAACTGCCAATGTTAGAGAGCTAGCATGAAGAGGTGATCAAAAGGTGTTGTGGTAGTTGGTGGTGTGGTGGTTGGTGTTGTGGTGGTTGTGGTGTTGTGGGGGTTTGTTGGACATGTGATGAGAATCGATGAGCGTCGGGGGGTAAAGAAAATAAGAAACTCAAATGCCACTGGGAGAGGTGCTGTGCTCATTCGTTTACCTTGAATAATTTAACTTTATTTATAACACATGAAAACGTATTCGGAATAAAGAAGAAGCAAGGTATAAGTTTTTGCGCATTAGATGTTTGTCAAGAGCTTGTAGCGGCCGTACATTGACGGAGGAGGACTTTCCAGACGCAATGCGCTTGTTTACGTACACGTGCCTTTGTGAGCTTCACGAAGGCTTGGCTGCTGCTCTAAAGAAACTTTTCCAGAGGCCCGATTGCTGCGGAAGAAATGTTCCCTGAAAAATAGTTGCTAGTCGTTACAGTTGAATTTTTTGACGTAAGCAAAATTCAGTGTCGAAAACCTATATGTATTATACAAGTAGAACAAGGCGTAGATTGTTGTTGAATATTCTTAACGGGATGGTCGCCTCTATTTAAAAGGGGAAAGCTACAGCGTGCGACAGATCGCGCCTGATGTGATATCCTGCTGAAAGAACACTTAAATACAACAGTACACTTTTCCAGTTTTAGAATTGAAGTCTGGTCTTTGGTAAAAAACACTTCTTTCTAGAGAGAACGTCGAGTCTTCCTTGAGCTCATCGAAGGAACACCTCATTAAAACTGTACACATTCGATGCCTATTTTGACTTAGGTATTGGTGGTGCGAAGTAGATATTGAGCAACCTTCTTGGGTTGCCTTAATTTCCAGCAATGTATTGGCCGTATAGCCACGAGGGCACGTGACCACCCACGTGCCGTATAGCCACGAGGACACGTGACCACTTCGGCCGTCCGATTCAGAGATGTGACCTTTTAACTTTGAGTATTTATTCGTATTCAACGACAAGGCTTCGACAAAGTAATTTGTGTACTTCACCTTTAAACATTCAGGTACTAAAAATCTGGGCACACAAATTTCCGTTATTTCGTAGCTTATTTAACCGTTTTCTAATTTACTATGCATCACAGACAGACGACCTCTGCTCCGCTGCATGTGTGCTGAAAAGAATATTAAGCTTGCGCAGTAATAATGCAATTGTTACGGACGATTTTTTCTCGTGTACACCAGGCCAGAAGTCGATTTTTATAACTTTCGTGAATGGCATAGGCGATTTTGCCTAATAAACATATTTTAGGTCGGTCCAGGATTTCGCAGGTGAAATTGCAAATGACGAACGTGAATATTTGTTTATGAGGGTGCATTTATTATGACTATATTTATGCCATATTCTGTGCTGCGCTTATTGGAAAAAAATATCAGTACTGGCTACGACACATTCAGGAATAAGGACCCTTATTCGGTCTGAGAATTGCATTAGTGTTTTGTGTACTGGTTGAGGGCCCACTCATTTTCTGGCACACAGACGCGGCTTCAGCGACAAATTGCTCTTATTTCAAGAGTGCTGCTGTCAGAATGTCCTTCGATTATCGAGTCTTGATGCCATCACTCTTGTTGATTCTGTGCCTCTTTGGTTGTTGTGTTGTGGTGGTTGCCATGGGCCGTGTTGTGATGAGAAGCAGCATAGCCGCCAGACAACACAGGTGGTGTTTATGTCAACATTTTTATGCTGAGCGAAGACCTCTATGGAACTCGATGCTGTACCGCAATGGAACGTCTCGTCTTTGACGATATTGCGATTTGCTAGAGTCGCGTACTTCTGTATTGCAGTGCAAATCTTCACTGAGTTAGCTTTTCATGTCACGTGTCTTATAATGAATGATTCAACTGAATAAATGTATATTGCATTTCGTTTAATGTATGACAATGAATTTTGATATAAGAAAGTATGCGAGTGCAAAATATTTATTTGTATCGAAGAATTTTCAATCTCGCGTGGAACTCAAGCTGCTATGTTCATGCAGTCTGTTTACGTTACAAAGTTAACAATTCTATTCAATATATTTCCTTATCATGGTTGACCAGAATAAAATCATGCGTTAAAAGTTTATCAAAGAAAAATATATTTTTTTCAATTGTACGGTAAGTTTTTCAATTGTACGGAATTGTACGGTTTATTTTAATTTCAAATTTTAACCGGCGGCACTCCAGTGGACCAGGGCATAGAGGCCCAAACAACTTCAAGATATTCAAGATATTCAAGGTGAAGGTATTCAAGGTATTCAAGATATTCAAGAATACCTTCAGGTGAATACCTTGAAGAATACCTTCACCTTGAAGAATACCTTCAAGGTGAAGGTATTCTTCAAGATATTCAAGATATCAGTGGCGCGTGAAGGCGACGCCACTGATCAGTCGCCTGTTTGTTGCCATGGCGGGGCCACTTGCATATGGAAAAAATTTTACCTCTCAATTCCCTCTCTGAAAACTGTGGTTTATGAAAACTTGAGTCGTATGGCACAGAGAGGTCGAAGATCTTGTTCGCACTGTTAGTGGCTTCTCGGCACAGAGGTATGTGTATGTAAATACCCGGCACAGAGGTATGTTGTATGTAAATACCCGGCACAGAGGTACGTTGTGTGTAAATATCGGGCACACGGGTATGTTGTGTGTAAATACCCGGCACACGGGTATGTTGTGTGTAAATACCCGGCACAGGGGTACGTTGTGTGTAAAAATCCGGTATACGGGTATGTTGTGTGTAAATATCCGGCACAGAGGTATGTTGTACGTGAAAAAATGGTGAGAAATACTTTGTTCAGCTTCAGCTAGTACTTTCAGAAATGTGCTGCGAATTAAAATCCCTCTTTTAAACTGCAATTGGAAGTAACTCGCACCTGCTAGGCGGCCTAGCTCCAAACTATGCCCGGGAATTCGATCGCATGAGAAAAGGTGTTGCAAGTATGGAAGATCGCTCGTACTTGCCTCCTCCTCGCTCTACATAGTTGAACTCACCCTGGGACGCTATTGACGAGCGCTTCATTTTATTAGAAGTAGAGGCGCCCCACCAAAGATGGTGGGACAAATGATGTTCATGTCTTAAAAGATGCCTTCTTATTTCTGGTAACTCTGACATGAAATACATAATGTTATTCTCAGTATCACAGATACGGACTGCCTTCTCTGATTGTCTCGCTATTAGTTTAGGAATACAAGCCCGGGAATTTTCTCCTTAATTAAGTGTGTCACAGAGAGACGGACGAACGGAAGGACCAAGCAAGCAACATGACTATTATTATACAGTGGGATTTTGCACGTCCTACTTCGTCTTCACCTCACGCCCCAGCTCGGGATCTGTTCAGGTCAGGAGAGCCTCGATGCACAATTGATCTTGGTGTGTCAGAACACGTAAATTTAATTTGATACTAGACAACCCGTGACCCGTTGGGTCTAATAAAATTTATCAAAATCAAACCGTATCTAGAAATATATTCTATGCAGTTAAGTTGGTATTCACAATACAGGATTAAATGAAGAGTATAAATTTCGAATATCTCAGAGCCGACAGACAAACGTGTGCACGGTTTCAAGCAAGCAAGCAAGACGACCAAAGTTTTAGTAATATACTAGATAGATTATTCAAGTAATTACTTAAATCATTTCAACTTGAATTCCTATGTAACTCACTGCACCTTCCGTCGTTTACAAACGCCCGTGTAGTGTGGATACATTCTTAGGAATGCAGCTTGCTGCCTCCTACAAGTGCTCAGTTCCGCCGCCTTCTGCCTCAAGACGGACTGGGGATGGAACAAGTTCAGTGTTAAGAATTACCAGCACGGAATTTTAATTCGTTACGGATATGTGAATTTCAAGCCTATCTGATTGGATCTCTGTTGGTATCCCGCAACCCTACATGAGGACCACCATCAAGAATTATGGACGTTAAAAATAAAACACTTACTCTTGAATTCTTATTGTTTCTCTAAGAACTGGGATGAATACGCAGACAGCATAAAATGTGAACGCCTGCTTTCGCAATTATTTGCTAATTTAAGAAATTAGTCGTTTGTTTCAGGTATAATGTGTTGGGGCAACGAACTATGTGACAGCAATACGCGAGTGCCGAGATTTTGTAATCATAACGACAATCGCAAATATGTCATTGTTGCAGCGGTGGTCACTGTATCTTACTCTTAGAAAAGTGCTGTTAGCTGATGTTTGAATAGGTGCAAAACTCGTGTTAGTTATTCAAATATATGTTTATTATATTTTTGATTTGAGTCAAAAAATATTTTCAGTGAAAGTACAGTATATTTCACAAAATTTATTAGTAAAATACATTTAAGAAAATTTCTTCAGGAAACAGTTTAATAGGATGAGCCGTAGGCAATAGGGTTAGGTTAGTTAGGTTTGTCTGTCCTATGCTATGGGGACTGGTTTCCTCATTGGGACTATGTTAGGTAACCTCAGGCCTAGACTCTCTTCGGGAATTCTATCTTTCGTGCCCACTTTGCTTCGTTCCATTTTCATGCTCTCTTCACTGATCATATTTTTTATTTTTTCATTCTCTTTCTGCTTAACTTGCTGTTCCTATGCGTAGAGAATCTTGTGGGGGAACACACCTGTGCATACATTCCACGTTCTATAGAGTGCATACTCTATGGCCCCTGCTTATCGCCCTCTTGAGTTCCTATTCCATGTGTGTAGGGAGCTTCAAACTGACCAATAATAAGAATAATAATTATGATGATTTCATCAAAGTACATCACTTACAATGAACCAACAGTGCGTAACTGGCAGTTATCGTAAATGCCATGAATTATTTCTTTTTCTTGAACAAGCGTTGCTTGATATTGCCGTTATGCTTCAAATTGGGAAAACTTGGCAGCGACGGAAATTCTTTTCTTCCGGTTTATGTTCTTTTCATGCTGAAATTGTGCATCAGTTTACCGTACACTGACGGACTCACTATTTCGTTTAACATGATGCTGCAGAAGATGTCTTAACGTTGCTAATGTTGTGCCTCTGTTTCGCAGCTGCCAATCTGCTGTCGTATTCTTACCTTAGTTTAGCTGTCCGGAACTTGTCGTGCCACAAATTCGTTCCAAATCGTAACCGAATACCCATTACTTTCTTCTGTGTAACATGACGCTTTTCTAATTTTGCATGGATGAAATTGTCAAACCCCGACGGTGTAGCCAATGGTGCGATTGAAGCGCGTGCTAATTATTTGATAAGCTGCCGAGCGACTCGAATTCAGTCCTAATTTCGCAGATGGCCTGGGCTGGGAATAATTTAATAATGGAGAACTCAGAGCTTCGTCGTGTCTCAAGCGACGAGGAAACTAAGAGCTGATACAGTTTTAGTTCAGGGACGGTGCTGGTCAAATACTCGTGCGCTCGGGTTTAGTTTCAAGTTTGGTAGATTAAGTTCAGTTATCGCAAGTTCAGATACGTTATGATTTAGATCAGGTACGCTACGTTTCGAGTCTCTTTAACAAACGTTTCGTCACTTACTTCGTAATTTCTAATCTGTGATGTACTCGTGTTTTTATGGTACACATCTGGGCCAAAATGTAACTTAAGCCACGTTCGAATCATGACCTACAATTAGATGAATTCAAAATTGAAATTGGGATCTAAAAGACTACTTTTCTCTGTGTTAGGAAGACTTATGTCTTGTTCAGAAAACAAATCGTATTCGAAATTTGAATTTATGATGTGATGTAGGTTTTAATCCTAATATGTTTCATGGTACGCACAAGTGTTAGTGAAACGCAGCTCGTCAATGCTCGCATTTTGTCACCGTTGAGAATCGCAGATTCGAAGTTAGAGGGGTAAGGAATCGAAGGTTTTTGGTGACGTCGGAATCGAAATTTTTTAATCAATTGCGGCTCCTGAATGCCAATTTGATGCTAAAAATATTTCATTGGTTAAAGGCCCCCCAAGTTTTAAGCACCCCTTCCAGGACGCATTGAAAGTGGGTAGATCAATTCGATTGAAAATCAAAACTGAATGTTTTAGAAACCATGAAGTAATGCTCTGCAGTAGCCAAGTCTGGTGTGTCGGTAGCATCACCTCCAACGCAAGTGAGGACTGGAAGTTTATTTTTAGCACTAAAATTCCTCCAACAGACCGAAATACTACAATGAAGAAGAAATTCAATGAAAGTCTTTTGTTACGGTGCTCAATCGGTTGACTTCTGATTTCCTATCTCGTATTTTATGACGTTGAGTAATTCATAGATTCCTAAAGTTTATTCTCTTTGAAATGTATTTTTATGAGTTATAACCACTCATCAAATGAATTTATTGACTCAAAATTTAACTCCTGTGTCAAGTGACAATAATGAATTTTTTAATTAAAATTATTTGAGCTAGCTGCTTTGCCCTTGTTGCAGTGAGACTTCATTTTCATAATGATTAAGAGTTGGTGTCGGACTCCTAGTAATTCTAGGACTAGGAATCGGAATTGTAGTAATCCTAGGGGTCCTAGTCGGATTCGAAGTAATCCTAGGAGCTGGAGTCGGATTCAGAGTAATCCTAGGAATCAGATTCGTAGTAATCCTAGGGGTCGGATTCGTGGTAATCCTAGGATTCGGAGTCGGATTCGTTGTAATCCTAGGATTCACAATCGGATTCGTAGTGATCCTGGAAGTCGGATTCGTGATGATCCTAGAAGTCGGGGAATCGGAGTCCGATTCGTGGTGATTCTAGGAATTGTAGTCGGATTCGTACTAAGTCTAGCAGTCGGAGTCGGACCTTCGATTTTCGAGTCCGCGTCTTTGATCAGGAGAACTACTCCTCCGTATTTAGTCCTGGAATCGAGTCACGACTAATGAACACAGAAAATTTACGGCCCTGCGCAAGTATTTAACTTTCGAAGAACAGATCATCGTGATGATACACGGAAAGGTCATTCTACCTCCTTTTGGGGTAGAAAGCCTCGTCTCTTAACTCGTTTTTATTGCTACAAAGTGTGAGTTACGAAGATTAATTGAATTCAATTAACGAAAAACAACGAACGTAATATGTGTACTGTTTCAAATACATTTGGTGCTGGAAGGTGCGTATACGACATTTTTTAAGCCATGAAGATACAACGATGGTTTATTTGATAAACATTTTAGCTTGTGATTTAACATGTTAACTGCATTGGTGGCCGGGGGCATACGCACGGTCTGTGTAACCGACAGTGACCGTGTGAATGCAACAACCACGGCGTCCAAAAATGTCGACAGTGACCGTTGACAGGTAGCTGGTGTTTTCGGCTATATCTAACCGTAAAGACACTAAGGAAAGAACTATTTATTTGATCAAGTTAAAAGTTTCTTTTCGATCACCTACTATCCGAGTTGCACGAGAGAAATTATTTGCAGCCGTGTAATCGTTTGAAGCGTTCAATAGTAAGCCAAAATTTTGTCCTTTGTTTCATTTTTTTCCGGTAGGTGTGCTACATTTCGCGTCTATAACTCCTCGAGACGAGCGCAGGTCGCGGGAAGCTGGACTGCGGTATTACGTGCGGTGGCTCTGGTATGAAGCACAAAATATTTCCTTTCTCCCCACACCACGACGCAGCTGAGTGTCCTGACATTTGTACCGCACAATGCTCGATTTAGTTTTTCCGTGTCACCGAGAGAGATCATTTAGAGAATATTTGCTTCCCTACGGCCGGGCTGAGGCTGTTAGGGCTGTGTTGGTGCCTAGTGCAACACGCGTTCTTCTGTCTGTGCGGGTGCTCACATTTCTGCATGGAACATAAATATTGAGCCCGGTGCAGACGTTGCAGGAAATCTTCGGTAGATATTTCTTGTAGATATGTAGCTGGAATGTTCCAGGAGCTGGGGTCAGTGTGGTGGTCTCAATTGGGAACGATGCTAGAACTACGACGTTCAAAAGGTAAATTTGGAGTTGGAGAGGATATGAATGGCATGTCGAGTTTACATTTTAATAATCTGGGGTGCGTATGTACATTCAGTCATCTTCCTGAAAAATGATTCGTTCTACCTTTATTGCGACAATAAAGCTGTAAATGAAATGTACAAGGATTCGTGAAAATTTTTCGGCTTGTTTTTTTTTCTTCTCGTCTTTGTGATATTGAGATGCCGCTTCGGTGTTGTAGCCAACTTAGGGTGAGGTTCCCTACTTCTTCTTAAACTTGCCGTACATAATTGAGTCCAGCACACGCTGCATGCCGCCGCATACAGTAATGAAAGGTTTAAGTCATTCCAGCACGAGTTCCCAGCCTTCCCGCATCCATACCTCTGCTAGCATTTAATATTTCATTATGTAATAATTTACATTGAACTCCGCAACTCCGCTATACTATCCCTAGGATACTCGTACCTTGCAGCTGGGGCTTCTACTCTTGATTAAATAATTTTCTTCTCGGTCATACGAGTGCAATGAGTGTAGAAGTGAGCGCTGCTCCAGCTGTGCAAGAGTTTCTTTTAATTACGATTACATACATTGGCTGGAGGCGGTCGTTGTGTTCTCTTGATTTGGGTTACGAATCGGTATGAACTTTCGTGTGGAGAATTATTCATACTCGCATACAAAGTTATTTTCGCACAAATGCAGAATACATGAAGCATATTTTTCAACAGCCGTTTTTAGAGTGGATCAAATTAGGATCAAATTTCAGTCAGAAAATTGGAGAGAAGTGAGGAGCAGTGGGGAAATTTAGTACGATCCTGACGTGTGTGACGAAGAGGGCTGGCTCGCCCTCATGGTTGTCATGTCAGCGTCGCAACGCTCTAGTGATGCGCGATGGTCTGTTGTGATGTCAGGCGTGCTGGGCCAGCATCGTGGCTGGCTTTTGAGCTGCGAGCACATTTACAAGTGGGTCCCCTTCACCGACCCTGAGTTGGTCCCCTTCACCGACCCTGAGTTGGTCCCCTTCATCGACCCCGAGTTGGTCACGGCGGCTGCTGACGTAACTTTTGTATTAAGATAGGGAACCTCAAACTAATTAACTCATAATAACAACTGTCTTTTGTTACAGGACCGACCTGGACGGCGACGCCAACATGAACAATGGGTGAGTTGGGGATGAGGGAGAAATTGAGCATGTGGGATGAGTTGGGCATGTGGGAGGAGTTGGGGATGTGGGATGAGTTGGGACACCGGCAATGGAAGGGTGTGCTGACTACACAAGGTGAGTTACAAGTGAAGAATTTCGTATCAGTCGCGGTCCGGGATATCAAGCTTAGAAATTTCACACTGAGAAGCCATTCCTTCTGTGAGGCGATCTGAGGTTCCAATCATCACAAAAATATCAGCATAAATTTTGGAAGTATGCATAGGAAAAGTACAGTTTTTAAATTAAATTTAGTTGTTGGATTGTCTTTCCTGCAGAACCCATTATATACTCAATCAGTTACATATTTAAGCTCTGTACAGTGTGCCCGAGTTATTCGTATTTTTGAAATATGATAAGTCCTGCACCAACCTGTTTCTGTGTTCCAATTTACTGTAAATATTCAAGAAAATCAGCTATTAAGAAATGCCCTCTAACATTGAACGTTAGTGGCTCCTCCATGACAGTTTAACTACCCCCCCATAAAATAAAAATACAGATTATTCTTAATCATACGCAATTTTCCTTCTTCAAATAGAGACGACGGAAGCCTGGAATTCTCTCTGTTGCTAGATTTTCTTCAAGCATTCGACTATAATTACATATTACTCTCCTCTCTTGTTAGAGGAGTTGCTAGAAAAAATTTAAATCATACCCGACGAATCGTAAATACGTTATAATTGGTACGCACAATCGAAACTTTCAGGTATTATACTCGTGGAGTCCCCAAGGTCCTGTCTGTAGACATTTACTATTTTTGATAATGCGTAATTATGTTGTTTACTTTTGTAAAATTTTAAGTTTGTACTCCGTGATAATGATAATACTTGTACTCTTTTTACAAACTTCATTATGGAAACCATATTGCGATGGCAAACAGAGTAAACATGAAACTGCACAAAAATTGAAATACAATGCTCGTAGAAATTTTTCATTCAATTAATATAAATACTCACAATTTCACATCTCTATTTATTTAGAGTATTTTTTCTTTGGTTTTTGATTAAGAAAGGCGGTGGAGACATGAAATAATTATACCTGGTCAAACTGGTCATCATGATCACTTGACTTGAAACAAAAACGAGTTCGTGTTTCCTTATTTTTTATTTTCCAAGATTTCGTGTCCGTTTTGAAAATTTAAACTTGGAACTTGTTAGTTTTTGATATTCGTGAGAAAAACTCCTATAAAATATTTAAGAAGACTCTTGAATCTATTCTTGATCCGAGTTCTGCAGAAAATAATTGTTAGCGGATAATTTTTTCTACTAGGTAATTCTAATAACTATAGGATGCCCTAGAAGTCAGAACTTATTCGGACCCACAAGTAGCTGTAGTTACAAATGTCTATTGTAATTGTTGAAAAAATCCACGTCTGATTTTGATTCACGTAACTCTTGTGGTAATGAATCGTTTAAATTGTTTAAATGATTTGCGTTGCTCAGAAATCAAATTTATTTTTGTGTCTTTAATAGAATGTGCAATTCTCGCTTGGCCAGAAATTTCAGAATTCTCAATTTTATCATGATATTTACTGCTCTAACGTGAGTGCATCATTTGATAAACTTTGCGTTAGTCCAGGATAAGCGTTACAGATGTTATACCTATTTGTGTATTCTTTAAAATTCGTTGTCGACAGGATGTTCTAACAGTCTAATAACTCATCCGGGCTCACCGGAGGGTATTTTAAAATCATCCTTTACAACATTTTTACAACTTCAATAAACGTTCTGCTGGAGAACATTGCGGCCTATGTGCTGTCGCACGGCGCAGACGAGAAGCGTATCAACCATCGGATGTATGGAAGCAGGTGGAGTCGTTGCTCGCTACCGCCGCTTTGTCATAGCAGGAATCAGCGGCCGACCGCCCATTGTGTGGTAATGAGAGGGATCACGTGTACTTCTTGCGAGCGGTGGTGGCGTGAGTCTTGGCATTGACACTGGCTGGATGGAGGTGTAGCAGCACAGGGTTCTGTGGTACAGTCGAGTGCCCTAATTCACGAATAACAAATTGTTGCCTTCAAATCAATCAGAAATTAAACTGCGATTTGAAGTCTTTGCGAGTTAGTTAGTGATGCGGGGCCCAAATTCGGGAATTAATATCTATGTTTTCACTAGAATTCTCGTCAATTAAGGAATCGAGTTTTAAGGACTTGGTAATTACAACGTTCTACTATAAAGCTCGCGATACAATTAGTGAGACTACCATGAGCCGGAGCCATTGCATGTAAGGGGCAGCTGCGTATCATTGCTGCATGAGGGTACAGCGTTGGAGTGGTGCGTGCTAGTTACCGCTCTACACTAGAGTACGATTAAGGTTGAATAGGTGTATGGGGTCTGGCTTGGGAAATGAGGGGCGGTGGTGTACTTTGAATTACAATTTGTTAATGCATGGTCCACTTCAGTAGCGTTTCTAAGGGGAAGCTTTATCTCATTTTTATGTATTTTGACCCGGAACCGAGAAATGATACTCTAGCTAACTTTTTACTGGTTTATTTTTTGGAGGGCCTCACCATATGCCTGAGTACTCTTTAGTTGTGCCATGACAGCCGGATGAGTTAGCGTTTTTTTGTAAATATGTTCGAGAAATATTATATTTTTCACTTTTCTAGAGGATAATAAAGTGTTAATGATTCTCTGCGACACCTTTTTCTTCAGCCATACCCGAAACCTTAGGCAGTTTCTCCTTCGCTGTCAACGAATATAATTTGTAAATTCGTGACACAGAGTTAACAGCAAACCAAAAGCGTCAATATTACACCAATGCATGCTTCCAACTTCAAGTTACTCCACCTTGGTCCATGGATTTTCCCGCTTCCATTCCTCCCTCATGCTCAAGGCTATTAATTATTTAATGCGTAGGCGAAGCCATCTTTTCGGCTTTGTGTCTCCGACCCCGAGGACCGTCGCCCGCTCGAGTTTCTCTTTGTTGTTGAGAACGCAATTATTTCCGACACAATTTGTGCTTTTAGTAACGATAATAAACGTTTTAGGGATTGTAAACTGTATCATGCATGCCATTTTTTTTGCTTATATCATTTTGAGTGGCGTACGGAATAATTCTTTGGACCCGGAAAGTGTTCTAATAGTTTTTTGAATAAAATTAAACCTGAGTCAGAGTTACTGCTGGGCTAGTTAGACCTAATTCACCTCAATTCATTTTCATCAGAACGGATTTGTTAGATTTCCTACCACGGATGTTTCTACTAGAATTTCTTTTTCTAAATGGAGGGCGGCAGAACACGAAATTAATGCAAATTTGAAAGTATTCCTTCGAAAACTTCGCCAAGAAAATTAGTTCCACTTCGGCAGCGTAGCTCGTGTGCTTTTTCTGCGTCGACGAAGCGCGAGATTTGTGCGTCATCCGAGGAGAAAAATTTAATGGCATCTTGAGTTCTCACGAGCATTTCAGTTGGTTAGTTCCTGAATATTTTGTCATTGGAAGAAAATTGGAGGGTAGGTTTTTAAATAGAACTCTTCGTGGCTCATCGAGTGTGTGAAGTCGAAGTCATTCACGTACCCTAACATCCAAACTTATGTGCGTGATTTTCGGGATCTGCGCTGCCATTTCACATCCGAATTGTTATCAAGTTTTAATCCCTGATCTGACTTGGCCACGTTCTTATCAAGTTTCGTGCCCTGACCTGACTGGGCTAAGTTCTTATCAAGTTTCGTGCCCTGACCTGACTGAGCTAAGTTCTTATCAAGTTTCGTGCCCTGACCTGACTGGGTTAAGTTCTTATCAAGTTTCGTGCCCTGACCTGACTGGGCTAAGTTCTGACCAAGTTTCGTGCCCTGACTTGACTTGGCCAAGTTCTGACCAAGTTTTGTGCTCTAACTTGACTTGGCCAAGTTCTGACCAAGTTTTGTGCTCTAACTTGACTTGGCTAAGCATTCATCGAGTGCCGACTCTGAGCAGACCGGCCATTGAACGCTATGGTTCCTCTCCCTGAGGTCATTCTAACCCGGGGTCACACAGCTAATAAAATTAGATTTCTAAAATTTAATTCCACAACTGATCTCTACAATATTTATTTTGAACTAACCTGTGCGTTTACCAGATTCCTTTTAGTTGTCTGAAGTGAACACTTGGGAAATCCAGTCGCGATACCTGGCCAAGCTTGCCATAACGTCACCTGCGGCTTAGGGTGGTGTGCGACCCCTGCTGCTGACGATTTCTGCTGCTGACGACTGCTGCTGCTGCTGACGACTGCTGCTGCTGACGACGACTGCTGCTGCTGACGACGACCGCTTCACCAGCCCTAGCTGCGGCAGCCATTGACTGACGTTTCCTTGTCGCGTCTTATCTGCACAGCATTTAGCGCTAATGAGTTGAGCAACTATTCACTACGAAATTAAGTGTTGAGCTGTATTTCGTAGACTTTTCATTGATCATCGATTCTACTTTCATGCCATCCTTGATTGTCCTGTCGTAGTTATCAGGAACATATGATAACAGCACGCTGGTCGGCAGCGCCACTTATCGGCGCTATCGGTCCNAACGTGTGCAGGCATGAGCGTGTGTAGGGGTGTGTAGGCATGAACGTGTGCAGGCAAGAGCGTGTGTAGGGGTGTGCAGGCAAGAGGGTGTGTAGGGGTGTGCAGGCAAGAGCGTGTGTAGAGGTATACACAAATGTACACACGTTTGTGTACGCGTGTAGAGGTATACACAAATGTACACACGTTTGTGTACGCGTGTATAGGTTTTGTACGCGAGTAACGGTGTGTACGCGAGTAGAGGTGTGTACGCATGTATAGGACTGAGTAAGCCGAGATTCATTCCTTGCCTGAAAGGATACAATAACATAGAAATATATCCCGAGGCTGAATACACGCGTATTTTTGTAATACAGAGCTACTCGCTGTGTGCGAGTGGGTGAGGCGCGTAAGGAACTCGACGTTCGTTTGCAAATGCGTTATTTTTTCCAGTGATGTGCGGCTGATGTGCTGGAGAACGTCATGTGTGTCGCACTTCATCACCTTTAAGAACTTGATTGGATCGTGATATGTGATGCAAATGTGTGTCTTAACGGCTGTCCATTTTCTAATTTCTATTAATGCTACGAAGGCATTACCTATTCGCCCATTAGCATTCGTGCTTGTCTCTGGCTGCGTGCTAATTGACTACATTAGCAGTGTGTGAGTTAGCACGTCGTTCGAGGCGTGCGCTGATAGGCATGCGCATTTCTGACTGCAGCGTTCCGGCAGCCTTGTGTCCCGGCAGCCTTGTGTTCCGGCAGTCTTGTGTCTCGGCAGCCTTGTGTTCCGACAGTCTTGTGTCCCNGGCCGGGCGGTACTTGAACACGAGATCTGGATGCACGAAACATCGCCACGCATATGCCATGTCAGCAAAGTCTTCATGTTAGTTTCTGGAATTCTTAGCTTTTTGAGTCCTACACATATAAATAGTTCTCCAAATTTGTTCACAATTTCGAAGGGTTAACGTACACGTATTAAACTAAACGGATACGTTTTAGAACTCAGAGTTGCAGCTAAGCTATCCTCAGCTAGACCTCGATAGCGAGAGAACTGAGATACCTTCTGCATGTACTCTTGTTAGCTTTATTTCTGGTATATGGGATAATATTAGTCCATTTTATTTTTCTAATGATATTTGGAAGGCCGTATAGAGTTCCTTCAATATTTTCTCCTGAAAGTGTCTTGGCGATGCTAAACGAGGCGTAATGTTCTCGTAATTACACTACAGCTGATAATTATAATTATAATCCTCGATTGCGATGTTTATTTTGCCTAACTCAGAAACACGATCGGATGGAAATGTTATGTTGCATGACTAGCAGTTCACGCCACGAATCTCTCTCACGTTTCTCCCACGACTGGGCGGTACGAATGAAGACAACGACGAGCAGTCAGTCCTATTTACGAAATGCGTCGCATTCCTGCAAAGGGAAATGCTGGTGGAACGAAAAAAACAAATTTCTTGCGAGGTGAATTCTGCGGTCATTGATTCAGGGCGTTTTTAGTGCTTTTTGAAGAGGTTGAGGACACGTCCATTTATTGGCGGCTGGGGTGCGGAGTGCCAGGCAGCGGCCGCTGCGCCCTCTATGGGAAATCGATGGTGACCAGTTCCTCCTGAACCGTGCTGACGGTGGTCACGTGTTCACTGGGCTGACGGTGGTCACCGTGCTGACGGTGGTCACGTGCTTACCGTGCTGACGGTGGTCACGTGCTTACCGTGCTGACCGCACCAACTGAGGGACCTGCTGACCGCACCAACTGGGGGACCTGCTGACCGCACCAACTGAGGGACGTGCTGACCGCACCAACTGGGGGACCTGCTGACCGCATCATTTGGTGGTCGCTTATTTCGGTGTAATCCAAGCGCCCGAAATTAGCCGTCTCTCGAGGACTGAACCTCGCAGTTGTTGTGATGAAAAATCGGTGAGTGAATATTAGATCTTCCAGCTTCTTCTCACACTATAACTAATGGCAAGATATTCTATAATGCATTATTTGCTGATCTCGGTCAAATGATGTGGAAGAAGGTCTCACAATTTAAAGTAAAATTGTGATCTTTAAGAGCTAGAGTAAGAATAACGAAAAACTATGATCTGAAACTATGGTATCAATGAAATTGTGGGGAAGAAGTTCTCCATATGTAAAATAATACTATGATCTCTAAAAACTGAAGTAAAGTTATCGTAAAACGATGATCTACAACTTTGTTCTCAGTAAAATCATAGGAAAGAAGTTCTCCCTATCTCAAGTGAAACTGTGGTCTCCTAAAACTAAGGTAAAGTTGAGGTAAAGCAATAATCTCAGTAAAACTTTGAGGAAGGGGTTCTGAGCGCGTGTCCTCAGTAATCACTAATTTGCCAGCGCCTGATGGCGCCCTGACTCAATAACGACCGCCCGTGAGCTACACCGAATTCTTTGTTTACGTTGCCTGCGCCGCTGCTCAATTCCGCTAATGGGTAGTCCGGAGTCCCATCCCGGTCTCGATTCTGCGAGAAATTTGCGTGGGAACGGACATCTGTGTTCCCATTTCTAAACATCTACATACGCACAACTACCCGTGTGTGTTCTTCTAGAACATTGTGTAGATCAATTTTCTTTTCGCGTCCGAGAAAAAGTGTTGAAGACACACCGGCAATGCAACAGTGTCAATGAACATCTTG